>PVJA010000278.1:8123-140495 GCA_004027025.1 Myocastor coypus
AAAAAAAAAAAAAAAAAAAAAAAAAAAAAAAAAAAAAAAAAAAAAAAAAAAAAAAAGCTCTGCTTGGATAAAAGCTAAAACAGACAGGATGCATTTGAAGAAGAAACAGGTCTAGGGAAGAGTTAAACAGATGCAAAATAAATTCAAGATGAAAGAAAATTTTCCTAGCCATGATACAGTAGAAAGAAACACAATTTAGTTGATGTCGAAGGGACAGTGTTTTCCTGTGGTCTCCACATTCAAAATGGAAGTCACACAAAATATTGAATGCATAACCAGTAAGATTAAAAAAATACAAGAACGTCCCACAGAATCAAGAACAGACAGTAAAATTAATTAAAGACGGAAAGTTCATACGGAACAGAATGTAACATTTTGTCTCAGGCCCATGGCCGCTTCAGAATCAATTGTTCATTAAGATGCTGGGTTCGCTTTGATCCAAATCTTTGCTCCACTGATATTCTACATAGTGGTCGTCATTAAATTAGTGATAAAATTTTATTACTTAGTTGGAGTAATGACAGCTATGTCTCCATCTGAGACAAAAAGACAAAGCTCAAATTAATTCACAGAGGAGAAGAGGAAGTTATAAAACATAAAAGCTGACGGGGAACTTTTGGGTTTTAAGCCTTTCCAATTGCAGACACAGTAATAAGGAAGCCAACCTAGGAGAAGCAGAGACGTCATGTTCCAGTGCGGAGCGGAGCTAGAGCTCGTTCTCTGTAGAGTTAATATTTATCAGAGAGTCCATTCTGTTCTCAGGCACCATGGCTGGCTCTGCTTCTAACTTCTGCATACAAGGATACCCTAAGTACGCTACTCCTGGATACAAGTACACTTTGATCCAAGAACACCCTAGGTATCCTCCTCTGGATACAAGGATATCATCACAGACCTGCACATCTGCTGAAAACCTCAGAATACTCAGGATAGAAGCAGAAAAGCCATAGGGAAGATCAATTTCTGTTCTCTTCAATGCATTTCTAGAGCGGAAAAATGGCTTTCCTATTCTTGTTAAAAGCAAGATGTCTGTCAAAGTCTTTCCTTTTCTTACTCAATATAATCTGCTTTTAGGATTGTAAAACATCTCAGTGAAATTAGGCTTTCCTTTTAGTTATGCCACAATTTATGTTCATTCTCCCACTTAAAAAAATGTTGGGGCCCAGAACTCAATACTGTTATCTGCTGCACATCCTGACCATTTTACTGCATGGATTTCAAAGTACATGTGAAGCAGTGGAATAATTGTGTGTAGGAACATCTCACGATGGTAACCACCGTGTTCGACCTGTATGGCAGGCAATGGCTGGTGGGTGTCAGTGTCATGTATGTTACGACATGCATTCCAGGCATTGCTCCCGATAATTCACCATTAGGACATCCAGGAAAAGTGTGACTACCCCTGGGTGACAGAGAAACTCTGAGACCTAGGACAGTGACTGCCTAACAAGAAGTCTTTCGGTATTTTACCAAGTTCCACCCTGTCCATATAACACAGCTGGGTACAAATGCTAGGGGCTTTGATAAGACAGTGATAAGAAGTTATTGGCTAGAGACTGAGCATAAAAGAAAGAAAGCAACTCTTGTTCTGCTCCCTCAATGGTGATTTGCAGTGCTCCTCCCTGTGGTGGACTTAGGGTTATACAGCCTAAGAGTAGATAACAATGCTTTGCATTTTCAAAAGAGAGTTTTACACAGAGAGGTTTCCAATGCGGGCCAAAAGAAAAAGAGACAAACTGTTGTCCTCTAGGTTCAGAGAAAATGTGAAATGGGGACAAGGAACAGGAGAGAGGGAAAGCACGATGGACTCATAAATTTCCCTTGGGAGTCTCCAAGGTGGGCAGAGCAGGTAACGTGTACAAGTCACAGCAGCGAGATGGCCAGTGTCATCCTGGCTTCACCCACCTTCATCGTCTGAAGAACTCTTGCTGACAGTATGTTTGTACCAACCTGGTGGCAATTGTTAGCAAAAATCACAAAGGTTACAAGGAAGCATTAAACAAAGAGTGAACTCAAGGCAGCCTTGCTCCAGCCTTTCAGCGGCCATGAAAACATCAGCTCTGATGAGACCCAGAAATTTCCTGATCATAGAGAAGTGTGGAGAAGGGCACCCACATTCCACGAGTATGAATGTGATGCTGTCAGAAAAAAATGTCACTTTGCTATGGTTTATATCTAGTTGTCCCCCCAAAGCCTCATGCAATCATGGGGTGGGGACTTCTAGAGCTTGAGACTTGATTCATGATCCCTGGGATTACTGATGGGATTATGGTCTAAGTACTTTTGGATTATGCTTCGAGCCTAAGGCAGATAGGCTGAGATGGAGAGCCTGAATGTAGTATAAAGACAGACAGAGAGACACACTAGCGCTGTTGCTCTCCGCACTCCTGGTTGTTACATTGTCTCTCCGTTGTTGCTGTTCCACCGCCATGAACTGTTGCTCTCTGCCATGTGCCATTCAGCCTTGGAGCCAGCAAAATATGAACTGAAACCTCCACAAACTGTGAGCTAAATAAACCTTTCCTTCCTTCATTTTGAGTGTTGGATATTTGTCCCAGCAACGAGTGAAGAGCAACTAAGACAGAGTTTAGTACTGCAGGAGTAGGGTCATTGCTGTAGCTGTAGCTGACCATGTGGATTACAAGCTTTTGGGAGTGGATTATGGGAAGAGATAGGAAAGGTTCAGAGATGTCGGCTACAAGAAAAGCACTAGAAAAGCTTTGACGGTTCAGTAGAGGAGATTCTGGTCAGAGCTCAGACCAGGAGACTAACAAAAGACCTGCCTGTTAAGACCAGGCCAATAAAATTTCTGCTGGGAAAAACAACAGCATTGGTCATTGGAGTCCAGATGATTTGTGCTATGGATTGGCTGAAAGTCTTTCGGAATTTTGCTTGCGCCCAGAAACTTTGCCTAAGATGGAGATTGAGCATGGTGGACTGATTAATCTTTCAAGGGATATTTCAAAGCAGCAAACTATTGGGGCGCTGGCATGGTTGTTATTGGCAACTTTTGGCCAGACTTATGTTGAAAATAAAGAGCAAAGAGCCAAGCAGGATGATTTAAATTATTGTGAGTTTGGCCAGGAAGGAAGCACCAGGACAGCTGTGGACTGCAAAGATGGAATTAAAGGATCTCCACTGCTGGGAAGGAACCAAAGAATTAAAAGGATGGCCTCCTGAGAGCATCACAAGAAGTGGCAGCTCTCTGCCCTTTGCAGCCTCAGAATTGTAAGGGAGAGAGGTTTTGCCTTGAGAAGAAAGCCGCAGAGACCCATGTACCAGAATAGTGGCAGCGGACAAACCAGGTTCCCAAATGGCGCCAGCATGGAGAATTGCTTCTTCAGAATCAAGGTCAGAGTGCTCATCAGTATAGGCCCTTGACCCCTACAGCCAAGAGAGAAGGAAGCCTGGCTACTGCTCCAGCTGGCAGCAACCTTTGGCATCACCCACATAGGCGTATGCAGAATGCAGGAGTTCTGAGGTTAAGAGGCCTTCCACCTCAATTTCAGAAGCAGGCCTGGGAGGCCAGGCAGTGTGTCCCAGAGAGGGAAGTGTGTAAGGCTGTGTGTGAAAAGTCTGTTCAGTGGAAACCTCAATAGTTTGGAAAAGGCAGGAATGTGGGTTGTGCAAGAGGGAGCCATGAAGGAAGCCATGGAAACTACCACCAAGAGTGCCTTAGGAATGGAGCCGCCTGGAGCCCACAGCTCAGTGCAGACTGTTTTGGATACTCCAGTTGGAACTATGGGATTTATTGTTTGCCCTGCTGGAGTTTGGACTTGTGTTGATCCCAGTGTTTTGTATTCCCTTGTTGTTTGCGACTTTTGGAATCATAATGTTTATCTTATGTTTTGAATGTTGGAGATGTATAACTTTTCTATTGTACTTTTCTATTGTACATTTCTATTTCTATTGTACTCACAGTTGAGAGTTTGTCTTAGATCTTGAAGGAGACTTGGGATTTGGACTTTTCAGCAATGCTGAAACTATTGGAACTTTGGCAACTCTTCCAGATGGACTAAAATGTCTCTTGCCAAAGGGATATGTATGAGACTTTGGGGGTCCAGGGATGGAATGTTATGGTTTATGTCTAATTGTCCCCCCAAAGCCTCATGCAAACATGGGGTGGGGACTTCTAGAGTTTGAGACTTGATTCATGATCCCTGGGATTAGTGATGGAATTGTGGGTCTAAGTACGTTTGGGATTATGCTTGGAGCCTAAGGCAGACAGGTTGAGATGGAGAGCCTGAATGTAATATAAACACAGACAGAGGGACAGATTCAGGCTGTTATTCTCTGCTCCCTGGTTGTATCATTGCCTCTGTTTCCACTGCTGCTGTTCTGCTGCCATGAACTGGATGCTCTCTGCCTCGTTCCACTCAGCCTTGGAGCCAGCCAAATATGGACTAAAATCTCCAGTCACTGAGCCAAATAAGCCTTTCTTTCCTTCATTTTGAGTGTCAGGTATCTGTCCAAGCAACGAGAGAAAAGTAACTGAGACACATTTGTTAAAACAAACTGATCTTAAATGCAAAACAAAATAGTGTGGAGCAACTGGGAGCTGCATCCGTGGTCCTTAGGTTCTTCTGTGCTCAAAAGACCAGAGGTTGAGGTGCTAAAGACAACATGCAAAGTTCCCAAGACACTGAGAGAGAGTGGATAGGTCCATGGCATCACCATGGTAATGAAAACAGCTGTCCTGTGAGCACAGGACCAGTCCTTGCCTACGGGGGCTCCCAGGAGGCCCTCAGTGCAGAGACCATGCTGGAGCAGAGTGAGAGAAATCGATGCAGTCTGGAAGATTCAGCTCTAAGTGTTTGCTTACAAAGACACTCTGAGTTATCTGGGATTGAGTTACCCTAACTACAGATGGACTCAGAGAAAATAGAGTTGTTCATTTCCCAGAAGAAAGGCACAGATAATTTCTATGTAAGGCTTGAAAAATGTCTTCTGTCTGTACCTGTGAGCCCAATGTGAGCAGATCTGTAGCGCCCTTTGGTGGCGAAAGGCAGAATAGCAAGCCGAAGCTCAGACCTGAAATGCTTTGGAAAATGGTGCATCACCAAGGCGAGCCACTCATCTATGAGATCTATGCATGGCAAAACCCAAGTAAGATAAGTTGACTACTTTGAAAGAACTGGTAAAAAATAAAATCTGGCTTCTTATCCAGAAATATAGGAATCATACAATTTAATATTCAAGTTGATTAACATTTATAATCATTTGTACTTAAAGTTAAAACTTTGTAGCTAGGGAAACCTTATTCTCAGTTGAGCTTTCTGTAAAACAATCCCCCCCTCTGTTCATAGCTTATGAAATCCATGATATTTAAAATTTTTCTTTTTACTTAATATTCCATGTTTTTCATAGTCCATTTTGACCTGTGTTCTTTCCGATTTTCAAATGTTCCTGGGGCTGGGGAGATAACTCAGTGACATAAGCACCTGCCTGGTAAGCACAAGGCCCTGAGTTCCATCCCCAGCACTGCAAAAGAAAACAGAAGAGGTTGTCATTCATCATCTTCTTTCCTACGTGCATTTATTTTCCTTTACAGTCCCAGGGGTCAACTCCAGGGCCTCGTGTGTGCTAAGAAAGTCCTCTACCACTGAGTCACATGCCCAGGTCGTGTCCTCTCTGTGATCTTCCCTGTGACCGTCGACTCCCAGAGCACTGCGTTTTTTTCAAAGTAAAGAAAGCAAGGGGAAGAATGCATCAGTGACCATGGTACTCTAGAAAAGCAGCATAGGTGCCTGGCTGAGGAGGACTCTGACATTTGAACCATCCAAGCCTAGGCCAAATTCCAATCTCTTCAAATGGCTGATATTCATTAAAAAAGGTTCTGTTTAATGACTTTTAAAGTAATTGATAATGACACATCAACATACAAGAAAAAAAATCACCAAATTCTAAAATAAGAAAGCTGGTTATATCAACTGCTGTGGGACTCTGTTTCTTCCTGTGTTTAAGAATTTAGTTTTTAAGGGCTGCCTAGATAGCTCTGGGGATTAAAGCATCTGCTTAGGCAGACACAGAGACGAGGGTTTGATCCCTAGGCCTGCCTTGCTGGCTCTGCTCCCAGGGTGCGCTGAGGTGTGATTGAGACTGGGCGTGGTGGCGCGTGCCCGTAATCACAGTGCCGGGGAAGCTAAGAACAGGCCGATCACTCTGAGTGTGGTCTGTGTAGTGAGACCTTGGAGACCCTGCACTAATATACTCTGAAAAAAAGATCTCAGTTTTAAAAAGCCCCTTCCAAATGTCTGCTTCATCAGTGAAAATGGTGCAAGGTTAGTGTGTGAGATTTTGACATGCACATTCGGTTCTTATAGTCTTTAGGCTTAGAAACAAAAGAGCAAGATTTCTTGGATTCTCCCTGGAAATCTAATATAAATAAACAAACCACAGCTCCAAGTTTTGGACTCGAAGATAATGCTTTCTATGATTACTGAGATTTTTCTCTTTTTAATAGAGACAGTGAGTTAATAGTGATCTAGCAACGAAAGAAAGATCAGCTTGAGACAATTCTAAACATCTAGGGACTCAGACTTGTGACAGGAAAAAAGAATAAGCCTGTGTCTGCCCTTGCTCTGTCAGAAAGGTCAAGTGTCTCCGCACATTTAATTTAGGAGAAAAAAAAAGTCCACGAAATACGACAACACTATTTCAAAAGTTGAAATGACTCTGGAGTCTGCCATCAACTTCAGGAATTAGTTTCCAAGTGCTGTATGCTTTCATCCAGCTCCGCTACCAGCATGGAGCAGGCCACCTGCTGTGAAATAAGGTTGTAGCGACCAGCAGTTATTATAGCAGTAGCCATAAGTTTATTGCTTATTGGTACTAAACTTAAATCTTAGTAATTTTGAATTACTGAGTTAGCTTAGATTTATGGAGACGCACAATCATTTGGAATGGCATTCATTCCAGAAGCGTATATTATCTAAACCAATTTTCTTATCGTGATGCGATTGCAGTACCATAGTTACGGTTGCATCAGCATTTCCATTATAAAGTCCTATTTTCAGGGTTTTATAATTTGACTATAAAAATTCTCTCCTTGTAGAAACTTGGCAAACAAGATCTGAAGCATAGAAAGGGATTATTATTAGTTTTTTTTTTTAGACAAATTTAAGCCAAGCACGCGTTTGTTGTATTTAGCCATTTTGGGCCTTCACTCTGCAAGCAAAACCAAAATATAACTGTGTTTAGACCAATGCAAAGAAATGGAGAAAAGAAAAATTATTCAGCATAGAAAGTTAATGGAAATAGTCAATGGTTTTATCAGCTGCAAATTAAGTTCCCCTGAGAATAAGAAGAACAAGTAAGATGAATAATGTAGATTTGCCCATGCGAACCCTAGGCCCAATGTGCCTGATCGGTTCAGGCCCCTTTACCTGAGAGCCTCAGGTCTGTCATCCTTGAGGGAGAGATAATTACACACCAGCGCGGGTGTGGGGATCAAGTACGAGCGAATGAAAAGGTTGAAACTGAAAGTGTATTCCATACTCACGCGATATTGTTTCTTTAGCTCGCAAAGTTTTCTGCTTCCAAACCTGCAGATCTTACTGTTCATCTTACTGTGCATAATATTTGGATTTGGTATATGTTCAGAATTCTTTCGATCATAAACTCCTAAAGTATAACGTCTCTTGTCTTCAAGCTGTCGCACACAAATACTCGTGGAATTTGAGCTTCATCAAATAGGTTCCACGTGTTTCTTTCGGAATTTAGCGTGGGGTTTGACTTTATTTTGCGTGGAGTCAGCATTGCTAGTTGGAATTGGTGACCCTGAAACAGGACGGTCGCCCTCTTGTGGTCGATACAGAGTATGCACATGGAGTGAAGCTAGTTCCCCAGAAGGGCATTAAGGACTTCCTTGGAAAATCTAAATTACTTTGCATAAAATATAAAAGCAGGTGCTTTTCTCACTGTTTTACTATGCTGGATAATGAAAAACACGGGCTCTAATGGTAGACAAGCTTAAATTCAATCCTGGCTGGCTATATCCAAGCTTTGTAAAGCTGAAACATACCTAGCCATACTAAGACTCAGTGTCCTATGCACTGAATTTGGAATACTAGTAGCATTAGTGTCGGAAATCATTGCAGTGGTTGTACGGGTACTTCACGGCTATCCTAACTCTGAGTACCTTAGTCACCAATGGTGTTTTTCCTACTGTGACGTTTTCTGGGCTCGGTACTCTTTCTGAAGCTGTCTTTAATGATGAACACGTTGTTAAAGTGCTTTGCTTTAAACATTTTGTTTTTTATATTTTGCAAAAAATCTATTTTTTCATAAAAGAAACATTAAGTATGTCTTACACCTTGGAAGATAAAGGATCTATGATAATATTTATTTTAAAATATTTGTGATCTCTAGGCATGGAGTAGTAGACCTATAACTCCAGCACTCAGTCAGCTGAAGCAGGAGAATCGCCAAGAGTTCAAGACCAGGTTAGACTCTGCAGTGAGTTCAAAGCCGACCTGAACTGCATAGTCAGAGCTTGTCTCAAAAACTCATTTACAATCAATTCATTTATGCTATCAAAATGCAGGTAACCATAAAGTGCCAACGGAACACTGCAGGAAGAACCAGGTAGAGAGAGGGAGTCTTTGCCACTGGCGCACTTATTTTGGAATTAGGAATATCACGCATCAGCAGGGGGCCTGGCGGGCGCGGGCAGTGCAGCGGATGAACTCTGGAAGATGCTGACCTGGTTTGCAGTTTGCTGCTACTTACCACTCATGTGAACCTGGGACATTTCTGAACATCTTTGCACATCGATTTATTTTATTTTTTTTCATTGAGGTGATGAACTCTTGTATTATAATGCTGGTGGATTCCAAATGGTCAATTCATGCTAAACGATGTTGCAGCTGCTATTTTTGAGGTGCTCTTGGATGCTAATGCTTCACATAAGTTGCTAAATAGCTACGTAAGTTATACTAGAGTTGACAATTGTGTTTTCAGGGATGGAAATAGCCAACGTATAAAGATATGGCCCTAATAGCCACAGCACACGGTCCACAGAAGCTCACTAGTAGGTGGCATGCTCTTCTCTCTGCAGAAAGATGATTCTTTTCATTATTATTATTATTATTATTATTATTACTTTTAATAAGAAATACAATGTGACACATTAGTAGTACATTCCGAATAATTGATGCAATGCATATTACTGTCCTCCTAGTAGTTATTTAGAGAACAGGATAGAGACATGATAGTTTTTCTAATCATTGTTGGCATAAAAATTTCATCTCACTGAACTAAGAGAAAGTCGCTGTATATATAGTCCAGTATTCCATAGTTGCAATGGATTATTGGCAGAACCGACAATGTCAGAAGCTATTGATTTAAGCCTTTTACAGCGCAGTGTACTCATCTAGATTTATGTTTTATGCCTTGTGATTAAACTTTTCTGCTGGGTGGTTAAGGGCAGGTTAAAGCAAGACCTGTATGATAGAACATAGAACTTTTGTAACTCCCAAAGTCAGTCAGATCCTCTCAGGATTTACTTTGGAACCATATACAATACTTTGTAAAACTGTTGTCAGGGTCATCTGGATGAGACTCATCTGGATGAGTCATGGCCATTGCTTGACCAGTTTGCTCTCTGTGAAAGCCTGTGCTGTAATATCCTACAACTCAGTGGTGTCCCAAATTTTCTGTTCAAGGGGATTGTGGGGCCACAGAGGAAAGGGATCAGTGATGTATAGTGTGCCTAAGGAGAGTCACCTAGAGAGAAAACATACAAAAAGGTGATTCTAAAAGATATGCACAGGAGACCAGAAAACCTTGAGCTTCTCAGTAGTAGCCCAGTTTTGTGAGTTCTCTCACACACTCAAAGCAGAAAGAGTTTGGACGAAATTTATTTAAAAATTCAGCTGAATATGCTGAGAAGAGTTGCGTGACTACAGGAGAAACTCTGTTCAATGAATTAGGGAGAAATGTGACATTTTTTCCTAGTGATCTATTTACCCAAGAAATAAATCCTGAATTCAGAACTTCAGTGCAAGCTCCTGGAAAATGTTTGGTCATGAAGAAAATATGAGATCCTGCACTGTAAGCAGGTACTGTTGGCTTGGATGCAAGCCACAAAAAGTAGTCCAAATATATATTTTTTTTTTTTTGCCTTTTTGAGACAGAGTCTTATTGTGCCGTTCAGGCTGGCCTTGAGCTCACTTTTGTAGCCCAGGCTGGTCTGAAACTCGTACTGATCCTCCTGCTTCAGTTTCCCAAGTGCTGGGATTACAGGCGTTCACCACCATGCCCAGCAATACAAATAATTTATATAAATCTTTGCTATCAATCAAATAAAATATACTTCTTGAAGTTTAATCTTTTCCTGGCCTCTTCTATAAGGAGAAGTACCCAGGGAGGGAAGAAACATATTACACAAAATAGAATAAAAGACTTCTTGGTAGTGGCTGGCTGTTGAGTGTGCCTTCATCCGGCAGGGTGAGGTGGTGGGGCCAGAAGCGGGCCCTGCTGCCCCACCACACAGGAGCTGGGAAGGGACGAAGGTCGCCTCAAGGGCCACCAGCCATCGCTGCACGGTTTCATGAATAGAGAGAATCGTGATGACTCTGGGAGAGTGGATCACGAGGGGGTTGGAAGAACGCGTCGGGTATGTGGCAACTGTCCCTTCAGCGACAGAAAGCCGTGCTCCGCAGAGAGACAGCAAGCCTGAATGAGAAGGCGTAGAAGGCGGCAGGCTGCTGGAATTTTGGCTGGGGTGACAAGAGCGGATGGAATTGACAGGCACTGAGTTGAAGAGGAGGTACCATGGAGGACAGTTTGGGTCCTTCTGTTGGTGACGTGTTCCTGGGATACAGCAACGGCAGCGTCTTAGAAGCAGCAGGACCCTCCACAGAGAAGCTAAAGAGAAGCCTCTTGAGACAGGCAGTGCCCGGCATGTGAGAATGGCGGTGTGTGGCTGGCTGGGGCGCTGGAGCTATGTGCTCTCTCTAGAAACCCTGTTTCCAGCTCCCTCATGAGGCCCTGACCCTTGACTAGCACAGCGACCCCACTCTTCCTGAGCTCATCAGCCTGGCCCTAACACTTAGTTTCTGTTGAGTCTCAGTTATCTACTTTATGGGAAGCAAGCCCTATGTTGAGAGTTTCTAAAATATTTCTCCCAGTTTGATTCTCATTATCTCCTAAGCTATATGGTATTATTCTAATTAGAAAACCTTTCCTTTGATTTGAATTGTTGGCATCTTCAAGAATTCCTATTTGACTCAATTCTCATTTAGGAAAAAAAAATAAATAAAGTGCAGCTGACTGCCAGCATTTGTGGCATCTTCCATAAACAACATTTTGAAGCTGAATACATCTGACTGGTTTCCTCAAAACAGAGGGCTATAAATAGAATGCTGCCTTTTGTTTCCAAAGAGCATGCATATATGAGAGCATTGCAAAAACAATAAAAATGAGATGTTTCATAGCAAATGTGGGGGTAAGGTTATGACTTTAATATGGAGCTATCTGGGGATGAGAATTGTAGATGCAAGTGTTGTCAACGTGCGTGACCAAGGAAAATATAACGTGGGTTCAAAGTAAATTGAGGGCCAGCCGGTAGCTCAGCGGACTAAAGCACCTGCTTGTGCAGAGCACAAAGCCTAGGGCTGGATCCCCATTGTGCGGTGTAGGCCCCGACTCTGGCGCATGCTGAGGCAGCAGTTGGGACTGAGCGTGGTGGTGCATGCCTGTAACCCTAGCACTTGGAAAGCTGAAAACAGGAGGATCCCTATGAGTCTGATTTATGTAGCGAGACCCTATAGATTGTGCTCTAAATATACATAAAAAAGTAAGTTGAAGTGCTATTAAAAGTAACACTAATGATCAAGTAGTGCTTACTACATGCCACGTGTCATCCTAAGCATTGTTTTTTAAATAAAGCCCTCTAAGTAGGTATTACTGGTATCACTCATTGTATAGATAAGGGAGGCAAAGAAAGAAAACCAACCAAACAAAACAGAACAAAAACAAAAGAAAAACAAAAGAAAAAAAAAAAAACCCAAGAAAACCTCCGGAAGCTTGGACAACTTCTTGGAGCGTGTGAGAACTGGACTCACATAGTCCTATTCCAGGGTCTGTGTCGATGGCTGTTATGCTGTGCTACTACTAATTTCTTAATACTAGTTGTCTGTGAAGAAGCATTTCATTTAAGTCACTTTGCCTTAGAAGTGCAGAAGGTTATAATTTTGTTTTCCGCAGTAGTAATGAAGGTAGGCAGACAGGAAGAGAAGGAAGCGAAGAGGCCAGTCTAGCACCCGGGCCAGGCGTTGTGCTAACACTGTTGACCATCCTGTGTGGTGGGAGGGAGAAAAGGGAAGCAGTAGTCACGACAGTAAGAGCGTATCAAAAACCCTACGTGCTTGATGGTCACAGTAGGTTGTGGGCCTTTTTCCTCTTCTTCTTCCCTTTCCTCCTCTGTGTCTCTGCAGAAAAATTATAAACCATGGTACCAAACTCATGATCAATTTGATAAAACCTGAGACTTTGAGAATAACGAGTCCGTAGGGCATTTCCAGTATTTTCCGCCTGCTGCCTCCATGCCTACTCCTGCTTTCCTTTAGCTCATGGTGTAGTGATTCTGTTGCGACACATGTGCATAGAGCACTGGACACGGAGACTTCCAGATCTGCCCTGAACATGGTGCCAAACTGGGGAAGATTTACTAACAATATGTTTTGCCTGCATCCGTTGACATTTTTAATAGGGAGATTTATTTGAATAAAATCTGAATCAAGGACTTAATCCCAGTAGCCTAGAGGTGAAAGCCAACTTGGACTAATGAGCCCGAAATCTGAGTCTTCACCCTGTGTGAAAATTGAATGGCATGACAGTAATATGGAGGACAAAATTGTTCGTCCGTACGTCAAAAATAGGACTCACTGTCTCCCCCCTGGTTTCCCATAGGAGTTAAGCAATACAGCTTTGCTTGGTGCTAGAGTAATATTTAATATTTCACTGTCAGGCAAAACATATTGTGCTGAAATTAGTTATAAATTTTAACTCTTTCCAAATGTATATCAGGTGATGCAGCACTAGTTTCATGCATAAACAATGGCTGCAAATTGAGTAGTGATAGGAAAATAATTTTCCTTTTGCAGTTGGTAATATGTAAGAATATTTGGCTGTTGTAGGTATGGGTTTGGTTGTATGAACCTGGAAAAGTAATAGAGCAGGCTCAGAACAGGGAGAGAGCTGCTTCCTGGTAGAGGGTGCCCACAGGCACTTGTGCATAATGGTCTAGTGAAGTGTAGGCAGGAAAAGCAGCGTACGTCCTAGGAGAATAGCAAGAGGGGCATGTAGCATGCATGAGCCCATAGGGTGAAATGCAAGTGTTTGGAGGAAACCTTTAGAAAACTTATTCTACTTCAAAGTTTGCTATGAGTGAATATATAGCTTTATTAATCCCTTGGCAGTATCATAGGAACAAATCGTCAATCCTAACTATATATTTTAAACTTTGAACCCCACAGCCAATAGTCTGATCAAAAACAAGACATTACCAGCATTCCAGTCTACCAGCTCTACTCATTAGAAAGGGAAGCAACATGTATTTCAACTCCTATAAATTAGCTTTGTAGATATTTTTAGCCTATTCAGGAAACATACACAGTACTGTATGGACTTAATTTTATTTTAAAAAGACAATTTAAAAGAGTAAAAAAGCAAATTAGAAATGACACAATTTCACTAGTGAAAATAGCAGGCACTAG
This sequence comes from Myocastor coypus, assembly GCA_004027025.1. NCBI lineage: Eukaryota > Metazoa > Chordata > Mammalia > Rodentia > Myocastoridae > Myocastor > Myocastor coypus. The sequence goes on from PVJA010000278.1 coordinate 21,845, forward strand.
TCTCGACGAGACTGATGTGAGTTGAGTGTTGATGAGTCTCAGCTATGTAGCTATGCATAGCACTGAATTATTCATCCAAATTGTCTTATGGGTGAATATATTAGACATATTTATCCACTTAAATGTTGAAGAAAAATTGAGTGTCTGTTATAAACAGCGTTATTCACAGTAGCCAGAGGATAAGAGAAAGACATCTTCCTCTTCTTTTTTATCCCCACCTTTGGTCTAGTCCAAGAAAATCCCTCTGAGGGATGTCCTGGGTGTACTTGATAACGCAGGATGACCCACAGCCCTGTGTTCCTGGGCATGCCCCTTCCCACAAGCCCCTCTATTGTAATTCTATCCACAACATGCACCCACAGGGAAGAGTAGTCAATTTGTTCATGGCCAAAGCAGGTATTTGCCTACCTAACACTAACTTGAAATGATAAACGGGCCGCAGCAGGCATTTCAGCTGTGGCTATCATTTGAATTAGAGGAAAAAACAACAAAAACAATCACTTCAAGATAGTCCCTCTCAAAAGGTTTTCACCGTTGTAAAATGCTAAATTTATATATATTTCACTTTATAGCAGCAAACAAGGTACACTATCTTCAAGAGAGTTTTTTTCAGAAAATTGTCGTTACGTCATGAAATCTTTGTATGTTAAAAGCTCTAAAAGCTTCATGGAAAAGTTGTTATGAAAATAATGCTGAAGATATAAAATTAACAGTGCAGAATCAGGAGCATTTTACCAAGAAATTATTAAATGGATGAAGAAAACAACATAATTTGCAATAATCGCCAAAATGAAAATGCTACGAATAGATGTAATCAAGGAAGTGAAAACCTTATATGCTGAAATATTGTTGAAATTGAAAAAGCCACAAACTGATGGAACAACCATATCATAATAGAATATTTCTAAGTGGATTTTTTTTTTTTTTTTTTTTTGGTGGGACCAGGGTTCGAACTCACGACCTTGCACTTGCCCAGCAGGCACTTGTGCCTCGGAGCTATCTCCCCAGCCCCCTAAGTGGATTTTGAATTGATATACAAATCAATTTATGAATTAATTTCAAATTCCATGAAAAATTGCTGAAATTTTCCAGAAAAAAAAAAATAGGAAAAAAAAAAAAAAAAAAAAAAAAAAAAAAAAAAAAAAAAAAACCTAAAATTTTAATGAAAACACAAATGTCCTGGAAAAGCCAAATCAATCTTGACCATAAGAACAAAGATAGAAACATCATGCTATATGATTTAAAGTAAATTTAGAAGCTATAGTAATCAAAACAGCATGATACTGGTGCAAGAACCAACAGATCAAAAGCTCAGTAAAGAGAGCCTACAAATACTTGAACACACTTATAGTAGACTGATTTTTGATTAAGATGTCAAGAACATGCAATAGGGGAAAGGATAGTGTCTTCAGTAAATTCTATTGGGATAACTGGATCTTCACATGTAGATGATTCAAATTATATCCTCATGTCAACCTATCAACCTGCACCGGTGATTCGTGCCTGCCAAGGACCCAACAAGTGGGTTTTTACTTAGGATTATGAACTTTTCAGAAGCAACATTTAGATATAGATACTAATATTGCACACACACACACACACACACACACACACACAGATGCACAAGATCACAAAATTTTAATTCTATAATGAAGACCTATCATGAGGGCAGGGCAACCTGGCTAATTAGAGGGCCTGAGACTCTGAGGGAGGTGAGTGGCTGGGACGTTGGACTGTGATTGTGGCTCACAGATGGGTGAGGTCTGTCCTGCACGAGGGCCCGGCGTTGGTTTGTTCTCCTGGCTCCTCCAGGGTGCCCAGCAGTGAGGCATGAAAGGAGGAAGAGTGGAGCATGTGGCTTGTCAGTAACCAAAGCCACAGAACTCAACATGGGCTGCTTGTTACAAGCATATCGTGTGTGCCAGGTACAGCCAAAGGAATGGGAGCGGACAAAACAATCTCTAGAACATTCTTTCTATTTAGGGAAATCAAAAAATGTGACAGACGTAATGCATCGGTGAAGCAAACGTTGCCCTCGGCTCAGATGAGTGACGTAATGCATCAGTGAAGCAAACGTTGCCCTCGGTTCAGATGAGTGACGTAATGCATCAGTGAAGCAAACGTTGCCCTCGGTTCAGATGAGTGACGTAATGCATCAGTGAAGCAAACGTTACCCTCGGTTCAGATGAGTAAGACTGAATAAAGGCTAGTACAGTGGAGGAGTGAGGGCCAGAACTGCAGGCTGGGGGTGGGGGTGCAGCACCATTTACATACGCACATGGTGGTTTAGACCTCCTGAGGAAAGGACATTCGATATGAATATGACAAATTAGCCAAGCAGGCAAAAGGGGCAGCACGGCAAAGGCCCCCAGGAAAGAGCTCACGCCCAAGAATGTTTTTTTTTTTTTTTTGTGTGGGACCAGGGTTCGAACTCACGACCTTGTACTTGCCCAGCAGTCACTTGTGCCTCGGAGCTATCTCCCCAGCCCCCTCACCCCCAAGAATGTTGAGCAGTCATCCGGCATGAGGGGAGGAGAGCAACAGGTTGGAGGAGCGAGACAGGACATCAGCTAGGTAAAGGGGAACGTGGCTAGGAAGGGTACCGCCCACCCCTGCAAGGACTCTCGACCGAAATGGGGAGCTCCGTGCAGACATAGGGCATGCCCAACTTCTCTTCCAGACTTTCCTTGTGCTGCTTCCCTGAAAAGCTGTAGAACAGTCAGGGTGAAAGCTGAGAGTTAGGGGTCTCTTGTCAGGGAATACTGTCCTGGTCAGGGTGAGGCGTGACTTTGATCCATCTCAGAATGATAGGAATGGTAGATATATTCCAATACATATTTCGAAACATCTGTAGGATTTTCTGTCAGCCTAGACACAAATACGAGGAAAGACAGGCACCCAAGAAGCCTGGATGAATTTTCCTCACGGGCAGCTGGGGGTGGGGGTGGGGACATGCAGTATGTCAAACAGGTTTTCGTGAAAATACAGTAATTAAGCCAGGTTTTCGTTCTAGACCTCCACCCAATGCACGATGCTACAGAAGACTAAACTATTAGTAAAGTGGAAACAGATCTCAAAATAGAAACAGTGCGTCATGGCACACCCGAAGCAGTACTTCATGTCTCGGGGGCGGGGACGACAGTCAGACTTCCTCGCTTACTACTTAAACTTTACCCCTCTCCCAAGCTGATTTTCCACAAGGTCATCACTGTTTCTTTGCCCAAGCTTCCTTCAGTGCCAAACAGAAAGTGTGTGTGCGTATTATGGAAGAGGGAGTGTCAAAATACAGTGATAGTAAACCCCAGATCTGGAGTTCAAGTTGAGTCCTTGTGAAGCCTCTGGTAAATTGTAATACTAGCTTCTCCTCAATTTTTTATTTAGAAAAGCAACAAAAGTACACCCAACTTGTATACTTATAACAGCAAGAACATTTATAACTGGAATAAAGCAGGGGAACATGATTAGAAGCTAATTATAACTTGCGATTTTCTTAATTTACACAGTTGTTTTGTTTCCTTCTTTAAAAACTAATTCCATAAGGCCTGAGGTTTTCTCTGCGTATCATTTTTATTTCACTTCCTGTAGTGAATACAGCATGGAATGTGCTTCAGAGGGCGGCAGGCAGCTTTATCCTTGAGAAGGCAGAAGAGACGCAGACGCTTGCGTGCACGCACACCCAAGCTGCACATTGGAATGCTTTTAGGTTGGTTTGCTTCAGAACAACAGATTAATAATGCCACCCTAGTGAGGAAATACTGTGAATCTGGTCAGGAGTGTACTTAGAGGCCTTCTTATATTTTTCGTACTGCATTGGTTTTCTACTTTCTGTGACTGTTCTCATTCTTAAGAAATTCCTGAACGTCTGTCTCACTCTCAGCTTTTCCACACAATGTCGGTGACCATTAATTCACGCACAGGCAGCGTCAGCCTCTGGTGGACTATGCAGCTCCCCCGCAGTGCGTAGCCACAGCACACTGAGGCCCTCAGAGAACAATCCACGGAGTGCAGAATAAGCGACACCACCTCTGTGCAGGTCACATTAGGGCCTCACCATCCGGGAAGTAACAACACAGACCTTAAACAGGACTTAGAGTCACTAGCTTTAGATGCATTTAACACCTATGCACGAGTATTTTAATCCAGGACACTGACAAGTGTATTGAATGTTCAGCTGCAAATAGCAATTAAGAAACTATACTCAACGTTCTCTGTGCAAAACATACAACATCAAACACAAATGTATGTAAATGCTCTCCTAAAATATATTTAGAATTTAAAAATATGTACTGGTTTTCCCTGACCACAACAAAGTACAAGAATCTTTTGTAGTCTTGGATTCCTAAGTGTTCTAGCAACACCCTCATGAGCAAAATCTGGCACCCATTCCTACGCATGATAGTGGTCCAGGTTCTCCCCCCCCCCTTCTCCTCCTTCTCCTCCTCCTTTTTTGGTTGCTGCAGGTTCTCACTACATAGCTTGGACTCACAGTGGTCCTCCTGCTTTCACCCTCCCCAGTGCGGGGATTACAGGCATATGCCACTATACCCAGACTCTGTGGCTGGTTTAGTGTGCTTAGAGCCAGGGCTGGCACTGCCTGTGGTTCCAGGGCTCCAACTGCAGTCCTTGTGCTTGCCTAGGTTTGCCAAAGCAGGTGCTTTAGTCTGCTGAGCTATCTCCCTGGCCCCATATCTTTGCCTAATTTTACAACATGGTAATAAGGAAAATTAAATTTGTCTAAATAAAAATATTTTTGATTAAAGACTTATTTTGCCAACCAGTCTTGCCATCACATTTTTTCAAATATTTGGGATTAAAAGTGGTTGATATCTGTCCCATTAGGTGTCACTGTTTCATAGATTTATGATTAATTAAAATCTCAAAGATTCTTGGGTGCATCTTTTGTGAAAAGAAAATAAATGACATTACTTGAGACATAGAATTGCTTAAAATATATTTATAGATGCAGGGTCTTGAGAAAGGCCTTCTTAAAAAATTGTGAAGTTCCTACAACTTTACATTAATAAGCAGCGGAAAAAGCACATCAGCTTATTAAATTTCCTTCACCTTGATAAGGTCATTCATTTATTTATCCACTCAGACAAAACATTAAATCCAAACCATAGTTTAAGAGATCTACTACAAGTTAAGAAACGGAATGGAGGGTCAGGGAGATAGCTTGGTGGTCTGAGTGGCTGCCTGACAAGGGCAGGAACCCGGGTTCTATTCCCAATACCGCATACCATGCTGGCATCAGGAGCCTGGCAGGCTTTCTAGACTGGAAGTGGTGTCACACACCTGGTATCTCAGTCCTGGGGAGGCTGACACAGGAGGATCACTACAAGTCCCAGTTGCATAGGGAGACCATGCACCAAGTAAGTAAGTAAGTACGTAAGTAAGTAAGTAAATAAATATTTTTTTTTTTTTAAGAGAAAACACTGGAAGAGCTGTGTATGGAACGTGCCTGTCCAAGAGCTGTGCTTGGCCCTGAGCTCGGAGAGCTCCCACGCAAAGCTGTTATGTACGCTGAAATTTTTATCATGAGAATTTTTCAAGATTTTAAGAAAATAATTTCTATCCTGAGGAAGTTAAAAGAATAATTTAGCTGACACAAAACTGCTTGGATTTCTTTGAAAACATCATTGACCAATCATTCATAGACAGAATGGAACGCATAACAAAGGTCCATATATATGGGGATTATTTAACTTTTCTTTTTAAAAATGAAATTTGAAATTGTGTCTTTATGTCTGGTAGCAGTGCAGATTGATTTTAGGCACTGGTGCATGTGGAGAAGCCGAGCATGGAGGAAAGGATGAGAAACTGAAGCATGTGCACAACTGGAACAACAACGACAAAACTAGACCCACAAGAAACTAGCTAACAGCATGTGTGTGTCTGATTCTGTACCATAGAAACACATGACGGTTTTCCTATGTTTACATAAATAATACAATACATACGTGTATTTTAGCTATATGCATATAATTTATATGCAGATTGATGTCTGGACTATTCTGCATATAACCTAGAAATAATTATATGTAAACTGAATTTTTACTCAACAATGAATTAGCTCATACTGTGGTAGATGTCTTGACTCCGGGACAATCTTTAATACACAGGAGCACAGCAGCCTAAAAACCCAGCTAAGCCACCAATTAATAATACCAAGGAAATCTAGACTTACTCCCCAACAACCCGGAGCCTAGATGGATTGTTGAAAATAGGATATGTCACGTGTCTCTACTTATCTAGTGTGTGTGCTTTATTAAGATGGCCTATGATTGGCTGGCGTCCTTTAAAATAGAAATAATTACAGCCAAATTCAAGGCAAAGATGATACTGAGTCAAAGATGATACTGAGTAAATTATTTCTCTCCAAGTTCCATTATACATTCATCTCCACTCCCAGGAGTTTACAAACAAAAAAGTTGACATTAAGTGTAGCATTATAAAGATTAACCAGCGTCATACTGAGATAGCTTTTCTACCCCCAGGTTTATCGTTATTTTTAGTACAGTTTTGACTGAGCAACCAATACATACGAACAAATGAGAGAGAGTGAACAACAAAGTTAAAGATGCCTAAAGCAATAAACAGATTTTAACGATTTTTTTTTTTTTTTAAAGCATCTATCTCTCTAGTGTCTGCTTGTGACAGGAAATCTGTAGGGAGACTTCACAAAATTATGCAACACATCCAAAAATGGATGTGTCTACCTGGACACGTGTGGCTGAGCATGTCCTCATGAAGTGCTCAGGGACCGTGGCTACAGTTGCGGTGTTGTGTGACTGTCGTGTGACTGTCTGCCCATTATCCTTGGGCGCAGAAACTATCCATCTTGGCTCTTTGTTCTTCCGGCCCAACGGAGCTCCATGAGCACTCATTGATGGCTGCAGAATTTCTTTAGTTGTATGCATTATCCATGTGCAGCTACATTTATGACCTTATGCCGTGACAGCCTTCTGACAGAAGGCTGTTCTCCACTATTATGATAGTGAAGAAATGGACACCCCCAAAGTAAGAGGAAACTAACAAAATGATATGTCATTAGGAGGAACGGAAACTTTCAGCTCTAAACACAGCTCAGGCCGGATCTGATTGGACCCACAACTGCACGCTTCCACCTAGGCTGCTGCAGGCTCCTGCTCCCGCCGCCATCCCCGCTCCATCCCCCACCGCTCTCCCCAGCTTTGATGTTGCTCTTCTCTAAGCCTGTCACTGTTGTTTCAAGTCTATCTGTTCTTCACCCATCGCCTCAAAAATAACTGTTCTTTCCCCATCGCATTTTGTCTTTTAAACTCTTCCTTCAGTTTTCCGACCAAATCAAACATACTGTAACTACTGTAACTATTCTTGAACAGAATTTCTTACTGTAGGAATCTCTTCTTGACCTACCGTGTCCCCTAAAGAATTTGTTTCCAGGTATTAATAAAGTTCTTGTCGTTAGCTCAGGGGTATCACGCAGCCTGCTGTCAACTTAAGTATATGTCAAGGAATTTGAAAAGCTGTGGGACTGCGGAGACCTGCGTTTAGATTATTATGTAATGCAGATGACGTGGCCAGTGTATCTCAGTATGCGCACCAGGCTGCGGTAGGGATCACGTGACTGCGTGAAAAGAATCAGGTGCTGGAGAAGCAAGTCATCGGAAGTAATATTGTCTAGCTCTGAAGAACGTCATTCCTTGTTTGTTTCTTTCGTTTCATTTGCATCTAATTATTTTAGTTACTGTTTCTCCAGATCTGTTCATATCCATCTAGAACTCAAGTGTTCAAGTTAGAAGAACACTGTTTAGTAAGGCTCTGTCCAAAGGGTAAACAAAATTAAATTCACTCTGTATTCTTATCTAAGGAGAGTCAAATTCACTCTGTACTCTGACATGCGTAGGATAAAATAGAGCAGTCGGGTAAAAATCTTTTTTTTTTTTTTTTTTTTTTAACATTCTAGAGATATTTATTTCATTGCTGACTGCAACATGTAACTCTCAAGAATGAGCCACCACCCTTACTCCTACAGAATCTTGATTCAGAAAATGTGACACCCATTAAAGTAACAACTCAATGTCGCTGAATGTCACTTTTTATGTAATCTCAGTCGAGTGAATACAGACCAGACCCTGAGAGAATGTCAATGTATTCATTGTGAAATAAGTCTAATATAAGGAAATTACAAAATCTATTTAAAAATCAAACAATTATGGGGAACCCTTTCAAAGACTCTGAAGTTCTAATTTTACTTGAGACAATGTGCAATTGGCTCAAAGTTATGTCATTACACATGAAAAATCTGCATTAGAAACATGTGAAAGACAAAGGGAAAGAAGGCTACAAACTGCAGTTCCAAGATTTAAAAATACATAGACTTCTTCTTTTTTTTTTTTTTTTTTGTACTGAGATCAAATTCAAGAATAGTCCAGTGGACTTTAGGGTACCAGGCTATTGGGCTTCCTCGGTTGGCTTTGGCTGCATGAGAGACAAGTGAGAGCACCGGAGCGTCAGCAGACAGCCACCTCTCATTCCGTCTTCAGGGCAGCTCTTCTGTTCTGGTCTAAGTGGCCTGGTACGCACCTGCCTGGTTCATGAGTTTAAAGACAGCCATTCTGGAAGGCTAAATGATCCCAGATGGCTTCCTTCACATGTGTGACCATGGATTAACAATCAGGACAGACAGCAAAGGTCATGGGGCCATCGTCATCCAGATGGCTCTCCCCCTGGACTCTCTCTCGATGGTGCTTTTTCCAACAAAAAAAGAAAAAAAGTAAAACTTGATTCCTTAGAGTCAACACTTGGAACTGTCATGATCTTATCATCACACTTCTTCTGATCATAACAATTCTCAGTGCCCTCCTGGATTCAAAATGTGAGGAAATTAGTTTTCCTTTCTTAGAGAAGAATTGTGAAGATCTTTAGAGATCAATTTTTGGAGCAAATCTATCACATATAGAATACTAAAAATTTAGATACTCAAATGCTACTGTAAAGTCAAAAAATTTCTATTTACTAAGTGATGTACACATTTAGAAAATTATTTACAGTAACAGAAGTTTGGACGTGAAGAATACCTTAACTGTTGTTATGGCTATTATGAAATTGCCTAGAACAACTATTTGTTTATTTTTATGTATTTAGTACAGGATCTATAGCGTCTCACTGCATAGATCAGACTCGTAGTGATCCTCCCGGTTTCAGCCTCCTAAGCACTGAGATTACAGTTGTGCTCCACCATACCCAGTCTCAGTCACCACTTCAGTGTGCCCTAGGGGCAGGGCTGGCACTGCACCCTGGGGATCAAATCCTGTTCCCTGCCTCTGCCTAAGCAGATGCTTTAATCTGTGAAGTTTCTTTTTGACGCCAGAGCAACTATTTGTAAGTTACACAGTATTCAATTGCAGAAAGTCAGAGTTTTGTTATCTGTGATTCTATAATGGGGCAATAACCCCTACAACAATACTGAAGAAATGAGGTAAATCATCTACACACATCTAGAGTGTTCTATATTGCATGCTTGATGCTGTGTCTATAGTATTAAAAAAATCCTAGTTCACCATTGTGAGATGAGCTAGATAATTTATGAAATGACTTAGGCCACCACGTACCACCACCGACAGTAGTTGTGAACAGGTCAGGTTCTGCGTAGAAATGAAAGGGAGTGGAGAGTGCAGGTCGATTAAGCTCACAAGATAATAGCTACTTGAAGGTTACCGAGGCCTAATTAAAATTTCTGTAATTGACAAAAAGGTGAAGGATTGTGTAGGGCTGCGGAGGTAGCTCACCAGAATAAGCACTTGCCTGGCAAGCGCAGGGTCCTGAGTTCAATCTCTGGTACCACAATAAACAAACAAACAAACAAATAATTGTGTTGATAGAAATATTAGTCACAGGTGTCCATAGAAATGGCCTAGCTGCTTCCATACTTTACAAAGAAAAAAGGAAAAGAAAAGAAAAGACAAGAAAAGAAAAGACAAGAAAAGAAAAGAAAAGAAAAGAAAAGAAAAGAAAAGAAAAGAAAAAGGAAAACATTGGTTCTTGGAAGAAAAATGTAATTTGCCGGTCTCCCTAAGTCCTTGGGATATATGTGCCCTGTCAGCACTGCGCTCTTTTCCTCTTGCTCCCAAACACAGTTTTCCCAGTGTTTTTGGTGCCCACGAATGCATTTGATAAAATTCTGATGTAATAATAAACGTCATTGATTTGGGGTCTTCATATCACTTTGTATTCTTCTGGGGCAGATCCAGGGTGATAAAATATCCTTGAGGAGCTGAAAGAAAGCATAGCAGTTGCAAGAATTAGATTGGCTGGCCGGTGTGACCAGGTTAATTCGAGCTCTGCAATTCAGCAGCTGCATGGTCTCAGAGCTCCTCAGGTTTCAGCTTCCCTGTAGGCAATGAGAGTGTGAAAGTCACAGCCTTTGACGCAGCGGACTGATGCAGTGGGCGTGAGCCTGGGGAGCACACAACGAGTCTCCAGTTGAACTCTTCAATTATTCTCCAAATATTTGTCCATAAGCTTGGAACGTGACATGTCCTAGTTACTTTACAGCCACTGGGACACAGCCCGGACACCCACGACACCAAGAGGAAAAGGCTATTGGTAGAAGTTTCAGCCTATAATTGGCTGGCTCCAAGCTGGGGGAGTATAGTAGAGGAACCACGGCTCATGGCAAAGCGGTGGAAGGCAGGTCAGTCAATCAGGGAGGAGGGAACAAGAAAGAGTCCCCAGTGACCCTCGCCTTCTGGCCAGCCTTCACCTCCCAGTTCGCATTTTGCTAGAAAGCCCTCAGTGGGTCAACCCATGGGCAAATCTAGTGCTGCTCTTGAGCCAGCCCTCCTCCAAAGCCCACCTGCGGGCACCCGAGCTTGGGCACGACATGCAGGCATAAACCATAACAGGATCTGAATCATATTTTCTTAATTAAATAGGTAGGGGTCAGGTTACATATAGTCTAATGGAAAAATAAGAATTGGGAAAATTCTGATATTTTGAAAAATAGGATAGAAGCTGGTTGTCAAGTATGTGCTCATTTATTTCAGTGGGGAGCAAGCGTAATTAAGAATAATGCCCCAGATGCTTTTGTTCCATGATTTCCCAGCTGAAGTTTCAGGAGGTAGAGTCAAGAATTACGTTTCTTCACTTATTTGCACTTTGAAAATGTTCTATTCTGCTCGGTCTTCTGCATGCCTCAGAATAGCCAGCGTCTGAAGAACAACTGCTTAGGTGAGCAAACCAGGAGCTATTGTCTTATCTCTCTGAGAACCGCATGATTGATGCCCTGTCATTAATTAACATCCCGATCACAAGGAGGACATTTTGGCGGACATATGGAGTGTGGGCGGGGCCCCCAGCTCCTCCTCCCCTCCACAAATGCACTCCAAAGCTGTGAATGCCCTTCATGTATGCAAATGTTTGGGAGCTGTCAAAAGTACACATTCAGATGTTATGTTATTTTAGAGTTATGTTAATATACCACAGGGTTAGTGAGAAAAGTCAGGAAGTGTCACTCATGCCTGACTTCGGTATCCACTCCCCTCACCCCACCACATGGCTCATCACGTCCCATACTGTCCTGGAAGCAGTTCCTGTTGCCACCTGATCTTCACACTCTGATTTACCATCACATCCCTCTGGAGGAGGCTCTGGCATTCCTTAGTTTCTGAGCTGTGCAGTCCACGTCTGCTTAATCATAGCATATATCTTCAAAAGCCTGCAGCCAATTTTGATTACCGTCTGCTGCACATTTAAAATCCATTTCTGTGATGGAGGGGCCAGACTGGCGTGTGCTATACCAAAACCTTAATGTCAAAGTGCAGAAGTTAGTTTTGATAAACTTAATTGAAAGGAATTCTTTCAAAGGAACATTACCCATGGCTACAAATATGGAACATTTTAATGTGTTTCTTTTTTTGTTCTTTTTGGTATTTTGTATATCCTCTTGGAAACATTTAAGCTGTCATGCTTCCTGATATAATTTCTAGAGAGAAAGAACCTACACTGGTAGAATAGATGGCGCTGTGTTAGCTCTCGAAGTTTACTACTGAAACGTTAAATGTTTGAAAGGCAGCTAATTTGGATTCTCAAAGAAAGGACAGAGATTTTCTGTATGTACACATAACTTTTCCCACGTAACCCCTAACCTCAAGCAACCACTTTATAGTAATTTACTTATGTGACATTGTAATAGATGTGGGTTAAGGAGATTCATTTTCCATCTAAATGATTATAATGGCACACGTAGCTTCTTGTTCAGTTCGAACAGTCTTTGTATCTGTAATAAAGTAGTAATTGTTATCAACATTCACAGATTCTCAGCTTTAGCCTCACCCTCCTCCTCCTCCTCATCTTGGCAAACAGGAAGCATCAGTAAATGTAAGCATCAGTTTTCTTGGCTGTCATCCTTGAACTTGTATTTAGCTATTGCTATGTGTGGAACATGTTTATATACCCAGGAGATCACAAAGAATTGCACGCTACTGTTTCTGTTCTTGAATGATTGTTATTCGTAATTTGAAGGGTGAAGTTAGCTTCAGCATATCATTACCAACAAAAGGCTCCTCAGTCAGTGGTGTGAACAAGGACTGGGATCCTCTTCCAGTATTCCGGAGGAACAGACTGGCAATATAGTCTTGCGGTGTCCTTCAATATTTCCATAAGGCACACTCACCTTTGCATATATATCAAATGTCTGACTCTGTGGAGAGTTCCAGGCCTTGCTACCTTCTGGCCACATGCTGGCAGTAGACTCAGAGCCTGATAAAGTAAAAATCAGCTCCATGTCACAACCGACTCTATGGAGACTGCTCCAGCGCTGGTGACACAGTGGCTAGGCAGGGAAGTCACTCTGTACAGGGACTGTGAAGCCTTCTCATCCTCTACAAAGCCCAGAGTATCAGGAATAATTTACCTCCCACAATAACTTCACATCCTCAAGTGATACTTACGCTCTATACAATCATCAGCTTTAGATGAGATACAAAACACCGGGGCGTAGGGTTCCTTTCTCAAAGTCTCTTCAAAGACTATTCCTTTAAGTCTTCAAACCTGGAATTGCATGTTTAGGGGCAGAACAAGTTATGCAAAATGTCCAGTATTATGCAAAGGAAGGCAGATTTACAGTCTTACTCTTATTTGCAAAAAGGTGGAGAAATAAGTTGTCAGCCTGCATGCTGTCTCTGCAGCTTATACGTGTTGGTAAGTTTGTGCAAGAAACCTTTCTAATGGTCTTTTCTACCAGGATGCAAAGCTGAGGTGCAGTTCCCTGGCAAGCTGAGGTCAGTTTCTTTGTGTAAGAAGAATAGTGAGGCAAGCTTAAGTGAGGATACCATTGGGTTTTAAAATTTAAAGCTTCTGTCCTTGGGCAAGGGGGAACTGGCTACCATTCTCACAGTGCACTTAGTCATATGTCTGACCATTAGCAGACTCACAGGGCAAAGTTTACAACATCACTATTTGCCTAGCGGGTCCTATACAAAAGCACTGCAGAGGAGCCAAAGGAAATCCTTTTTCAAATAAAGAGGATTGCACGCAGAAAATAAAATTTTAAATTGTCATTCAAATATACATTTGGCAAAAACAGGAAGTAGTTCTTATTCAAAAACATGATGTTGTGCCAACGTTTTTATAATCATAAACCAAAATCTCTAGGTTTATTTAATACCAACTGTAGTGATATTTGACTTTAAAAGTATTTTGTTTTGGATTTATTGTAGTTAACCTCATCTTGTCGTTGGTGAGATACGTGTTTCCCAGTGATATCCAGACATTTAACAAAACATAGATGCAAACAGCACGCTAACTGGCGTTAACTGGATCGTTTGCTAAGGAGTTTCATTATAGTAGCTAATCTCTCTCCAATTTTATTTCCTTTCTCCCTACTCCCAAGTGATACCAGTTATCTAAAAACCTGAATAATAACTTATGAAGCCTCGTTTGCCAGCCCATTCACTTGGTCCATTCCGTTCTCTTTTCCCGACCCTTCACCATAGGATGAAATCTGGAAAAAATTCATTATAGCATTGTTACAACTCGGGAAGGTATTTTTCAGTGTTCATTACTCAGCAGAGAAAGGAAATCCCATTCCACTTTCTGCACATCTTAAATTGTGATTGTGTATTTTCTATGCTTGTCTGAAGCTCTTGCCTCTCAAAAGCACGTTGATTTATTCGTCTTTACGCCACTAATATTCCGTCACTTTATAAATCTACAGAATCTACAGAACTTTTCCATGAGGCTTGGGTTCCATCCCAAGCACTATTCAAATAACAAAAGAAAGGTGTTTTTTAATAGAATAAGAAATAGTAAAATAAAAAGTTAGAAATGGTATAGAATTTTACTAAACAAAATAAGGGGAGTTCAACAACAATTATGATATTATGTAATATTATCTTCAAATTAGTCATTTAGGTTACCAAGTAGAAGCATGAAAAATTGGTAAAATATATATGAAAATTTTTAAAAAGAAAGCAATTAAACATTGACTCCTCCTTTCAATAGATCAAAGGAATGAGCCCTACAATTATCTGAGCTGTCCTGTGTAGATGCACGAATACAACCTTTTCCCTTCTTTCTTTTGTCTGTTTCCTCACGCTGGTTTTTCTTCTCTATTGAACAATTTTTTCTCTTTCACAGAATCTATTGTACCTTTCAGAGTTTATTTACTCTTTCAAATTCTTACACTAGCAGGTCAATGCAATCTTTGCTCCTGTGGGTATGGTGTATTTCTCTTGTGCGTATTGTCTCTGGTTGCAGCCATTTATCTATAAAAGGCTCAAGTCTATCTTTCTTTATAGATGAGCAATACTCCACTGTACAAAAATGCCACTCCCTTTTTTATCCATTCTACTGCTAATGTTCACTTGTGTTAGCCCAGGGTGGTGCCACATGCCTGTAATCCCAGCACTTGGGACGCTGAGGCAGGAGGATTGGTGCAAGTTGGAGACCAGCCTGGGCTACAAACATGAGCTCAAGGCCAGCCTGAACTGTGTCCTGTCTCAAGAAGACAAAAAAAATAAAAAATAAAAAAAAAAAAATAAAAAACTAATCCCATTTGTGTTGTTTCCAAGATTTAGCTTTGATTAATTTTACTGCTATAAGGGTGCACATATATGGCTGTGGTATAATATTTTCAATTCTTATGGAAAAATGCCCAGGAGGAGAATAACTGAGTCAAGTGGGACCTCCTCCAAGCCTAGTTTTCTGAGGAATCTCTACACTGTTTTTCATAGTGGTTGTACTTGTCTGCAGTTTCTCCAAAAGTAGAGAAGGATTCCTTTTTCCCCACAGCTGCTCCAGATTTTGTTATGTTTTTTAAAAATGGAATATTTAACTCCGTCCACTACTTTCTAAAAACAAAGTGGCCATCCAAATAGTTAAGCAGACTAAAGCATCTGCAAGCAGGCACAGGGGCCAGGGTTCAATCCCTGGGCTGACGTGTTGGCCCCATCCCCAGGGGGCACTGAGGTGGCAATTAAGACTAGTCACGGTGGTGTGCAGCTATAATCCCAGGATTTTGGGAGGCTGCAAACAAGCAGATCAGTATGAAGCCAATCTAGTCCAATCTAGTAGTGAGACCCTGGACACCCTCTAGGCCCTTCCCTAAGAAACTACAAATATATATATATATATATATATATATATATATATATATATATATCAGCTTATTCAAAGTTTTGAAATGAGTGGTTTCCTAGTGTATTTATAAAAAGGAACTGAAAAGTGGCAAGGGTAAAATGCAGTGACTGGATTATCCATGAATATTATGTTCATGTTTCTATCATTTTTTACATAATTAGCACCTTTCAGACATAGATATCAGCCCCATTCACCATATGGAGTCGGGACCTGCACGCGCTGCATCTTGGGTCTTCTTTTCTCTCTTCCCCACCCCCTCACCCTTCTTCCCTTCTTCCTTATGAAAGCCTTCTTTCCATTTTTCCTTCTCTTGCATCTCCTTTCCCTTGCTTTCCCCATGCCCATTTCCTGTTCCCATTGGAACGTTTTCCACCGATTTTCATGTTTCTGAGGCTGACCTATGGAAACATTCACTCCCCGAGTGACCTAAAATCAAAACCCACCTCTCCCAAAGTGGCCTTGATGGATTCCCGATGTTTCCGGTCTTTCTGGAATACGAATGTTCCCCCGAGTGCCTTGGAAGTGACCACTGGTTGGCAGCTCACAGCCTCATTTATGTGGTTTTCTGCTCCCGCAATACCAAGCAGCCCTGATCATCCAGACTCTGGGCTACATTTTGTTCAAGGTTCTATTCATTCTGCACAAGCATCCATGCCTACTTAGGATTTTGAACATAGTATGCTCTCAGTGTAAGCAAGTGGAGACTATAATCCTTCAAGATGAAAGTTTCTAGGGAAAAACATTGATATATTATTGTCTTGGCAAATTCTGGTAAAGTTAAAACCTTCCTGTCCCATTTTAACGTTGTGCTCTGCTCTGTTCGGTTCCTAGAAGTTATACTCTCCGGGATTCTGCTAAAGAAACACAGCTGCCCTGGATGCTGACCCCGGTCCTTCCCAGACACCAAGATACACGGTGAGCGTAGCTGGGTAGTTGGCACTGGCCGTGTGTGGACAACATCTTCCCATGCAGATCTGAGGTAGCATCTGATTGGGAGAAATTCTCATTTTGCAAATGAGGAAATAAACTCCGTGAAGAGACGTTTGTGCTGAGATTTTCGTTAGCTTCACGTGGCATTGAGGTTAAGACTGCTCTGCTCTCTGCTTGTGCTTTCTAGCTTTATGGACTCATTTTGCAAGGGGCTTTGTTACAAACTGCCATAGACTAGGTAGCTTAAGCTAGTAAGAAAAGTTATTGTTTCAGATTTCTGGAAACTGGGAGTCACAGATAAGGGAGAGGACTTGAAATCATGGTTTGAGTTGAGTTATGGTTTCTCTATAGTGTAGAAAGTATTTGAATTTTTTTTCAATCTTTTCTAGCCTCTGGGTTTTATTTTGCTATACCTTGCAGATGTACCACTCCCATCTTAATGATCAAAGCTTGTGTTTATTTTGATCTCCCATATTGTTTAGCCTAAAACAAAATAGACACCATGCATATTTGTGAATTTGAATTGAGTCGCTTTATAATGAAATTTCACAGAAGAACCACATAAATTAGCTCAGCTTTATTTAAGGGGCCTTATACTCTCCTGTGACTGTACCCATGCATATTGTTTCTCCACGCACAGCTTCTTGGAAAGATTGGCTGCATCTCTGACCAACAGGTAATTATGGGCTGGGAATAGAGGGCAGCGGCACCTGCTGGAAAGCATGAGGTCCTGAATTTGATTCCTGGTACAGAAGATATAAAAAAAAAAGTGAAATATTATGGTTTTCACCCTAAAGTATAGATGGATGATGAATGTTCAGTTCCATGAGATCAAGGCCCACTTGGTTCTGCCTGATAAAATCTTAAATCATGATTTCATGGCTTACTTGGGCTGGAGAGATAGCTTCATGGAACAAGTGCCTGCCTGGCAAGTGCAAAGTTGTGAGTTCGAACCACGGTCCTGTGATTAAAAAAAAAAAATTATTTCACCAGCTGCTTAAAAATGAATTCCAGATATTATATTAGTCTCAGCTTTCCTGAAAAGTGAAAGAACACACACACACACACACACACACACACACACACACACACACACACAGAGAGAGAGAGAGAGAGAGAGAGAGAGAGAGAGAGAGAGAGAGAGAATGTGTGTATAAATTAGAAAGAGTTATGCAATTATAAAGGTGAGAAGTCTAGCAAGCTGGAGAAGGAGAGCCACTAGCGTCCTTCCAGTCTAAGGCCAAGGCCTGAACATCAGGAAACCCTATGATGCGAGCTCTACCCTGAGTCCACAAGTAGATCTACATTACATTAAAAAATGTGCAGAGAAAGAGTGAAATTTCTCGTGCACATTTTGCTCTAGTCAAGTCTTCAACCGATTGGATGAAACCCTCACCAGGGAGGGCCACTCACTGTACTCAGTGTATTAATTCACAGTTCACCTTTACTGGAAATACCTTTACAGACAAACTGTGAAGGAACATTGAGACAAAAACTGTGTGTGTTGTGATCCAGTCAGGTTGGGCACAAAATTAATTATCATCACAAATGCTATTCTCAGATTTTTAGAGAACCATTTATGCACATCCATTTGCTATCTGTGACGCACATTTTCCCTTTTAGTTTGGCACGCTCCCCTCCAATCTTTGGCCCACCTGCAGGCATTCAGTTTTAGTGGAGGTGAAGCCTTGCCTTGTTTAGAATGTGGTGAAGAACCCCACTCCCTGTACTAAATCTTTCATATTGGTGGGCCAGCAGGATAGGCAAGGGCATCGACCAAGGTTCAATCTCAGGCACTGCAAGCCATGCCAGTGCTGCCCCCAGGAGGGACTGAGCTGGGCACATAGCCAGGGCATAGTGGGGTACACTAGTAATCCAAATGCTGGGGTGCCTGAAAACAGGAGATCACTGTGAGCCCGAGCTGCATAGTGAGATCCTGTAATAACAAGTTGCATTAAAAACTAATAAAAATATAAAATAAATCTTCCATATTGGTTTGTACTCCTTCTACATCTTGTCTTCACTCTTACTCTCCTTTAAGCTCCAAACATAAACAAGTAATTTATTTCAGATGCAAGGGGAAAATATACAAACATAAAATTAAAATACCAGAAAGTTTGAATTTCAGACAAATCAGTAGGAGGAACGCGGATTTGTCTATCATAATGGCCTGACCTCTATGAGCCTTCTTCCCCCACTTTTATGGTGGAAATTAACATATTCTTCAGTGAGCATTTAGAAGAATTGAGAAAATAAAATGATATGGCAGAAGTACACTTGGCTCTACAAAGATGGCAGTGAGCGGGGTGGAAAATATAAACTCAGAAGGTGTGGAGTCACTCAGCCCATGGCAGAGCCTGGCAAACACAGCCTTCAGGTAAGACTCAAGGCTCCCAGCTGTCCTTGAGTTCAGTTATACTACACCAAAACATGCCCATTTAAAAATTTCTCTACTTTCACAATGGCCCATTTAAATTAATGTGACACAAACACCTAAAATATTTACCACTTGGTTTGCTGTCTAACAAATTTGATAACTCTTTATTTAAAACATCACAGTCTACTCTTAAGGTTTCTTATGATTGTGTTTGAACTAAATATATATCCAAACATAGAGCCAGCTGTAGTAATGCACACCTATAACCTCAGCCCTCAGGAGGTTGAAGCAGGAAGCTTGCTACAAGCCTGGAGGCCAGCGTGGGCTACATCGTGGATTCAGTGCTAGCCTGGATTATGTCGCCACTTCTTATCTCATATATATGTATATGGATGGATGAAAATGAAATGAAAATTCACATAACAGAAAGCTCATTTATGTCAGGAGATTAGACAAGACCTGGGATGCTCCCTGTCTAAGTCAAATTTGGCAACAATGGAATAAATAACAATGTTAGACACATTCCATTTGTCTAGGAGGTCTCCATTCTAGCCCTGGATTAGAGCAGCATGTCTCTAATCGAGGAAGTGTATGCTATATTTGCAATGTTGTAAAACTAGAAATAATACAACTAATAGCAGCTAGATGGTTATGAGCAAGTTGTCTGACATGGAATCAGGGTCACTTTGTTCAGGGATTGATGGATGGTGTAATTTAGCCAGCTGGATGCACTCTCTCTTAACATGTCTAAAATGCATTGCATTCTGTGGAAGACTTGGTATTTTTAGTACAGACAGAAATGACTGAGCGGCCTTTAGGTAATCTAGGCATTGCAGCTCACCAAAAGTACATTTTTGAAATCTACCACTTATGGATACAAAGTTCATAAAGAGGCTTGGCAATAGACTGCCTGGAATGACGCAATGAGGGCTATTCTTATGGTAGTTCAGTTTTGCCAAAATCACAGGGTGGGAAGAAAAATGTCCTTAAGGAATTCTGTAAAATAAATAAACCAATCAAGATTACTTTTAAAAAATCAAAATAACTAAATGAAAGTTTAAGAGGCTAAAGTTGAGATGGCTTAATTTTTAAATTTGTATGTCATTTTGTATAAGTAAAAAACCTGACAAGATTTAATTGATTTTTTCACATTGTGTACTGAACAATAATATTTTGTACCTTCTGAATAATTCACAAGTTTAAAGTCTGAAAAAAATATATATATATATTCTCATTATTCTGGCAGAAAAGGTCAAAAAGACAAGGTGACCATAGTTATAATGTGTTCAGAGATGTGGTTAAAATGCAGAACTGAATTGCCTTGTTACATTGCTGTGTTGAAATCATAAAGCTAAAATTTTGCATGGCTAGGCAGTAAACTAGAAAAAAAAAGAAATTGAGAAAGTGTTAATTTTTAAGCAAGTTTGACAAAGATTGAGTTTCATATGACAAATATTGTCAGCAAGACAGGATTCTGTCAGTGGAAGAAGTTTAAACATTAACAATTTCTGTCAGGCTGTTGACACAATCATGGCAGACATTTCCCAAGATGCCGAGATGACTGCTGGCATTTGTCAACAATCCTGTCATAGTGGCAGCAATAAGACCATGTCTGGAAGTGTGACAGTTTTGGCTTTGTGCTCCCCTGAGCAATAGCCCAGGTGTTCAGAGAAAGTGTGGGAAAACCCGTATTTCTGCATTGTCATTCAAACATGGAAAACACAGGAGGAAAATGAGCTGTCACTCCAATTCCCATGATGCCTTGCTGCTTAGCATAACTCTGCAGTGCGGCCCTGGGTCCACTGGTCCATACTCTGACAGATAATTAAGAAAGCAGCAGCTTTTTCTAGACGGCTCTTCCTCATGATTTGCATTTTAGCCAGAGGCGACCAGTTATAAAAAAAACATGATGGAAAGATGGTAAGAAGCCAATTAGATGGATGGATAGCTGACTGACAGCTTTCTGGTATTACGACTCCAGATTTCAGACTACATAGCCTGGCAGTTTTCTACAAGAACCAACTTTTTTGCAGGTTGGTAAAGCTGTTAAATGTGAACTATATATAGTGCTATATAATTTTTGCAAAGTTGTACGTTTTCCTGAAATAAGCATGTATTCTTTTCAATCAAGGTTTGCATTAAACAAGTTTTCACAATTTAATCACAACTTGCACCACCAAATTTAGCAATATTAAAATTCCAGGCAACTTGTAGGCACATTAGCTGTGCCGGTAGCAAAGTGATTAAAAAGCTGAGAACCGCATCGAGCCAGCAGAGACAACGCGAGCTAATAATTAGAATGTCGGCGCTAATATGCTTTGGAACTTTGAGATGTACGTTGTTTGGTTTTAAGCAACTAAAAGCAAAAGCTCTAAGACTCCTCTCCACCTTTAGACATTATATATTTTGTTATGATTCCTGTTCATGGTCTAATATATGCCTGTGTGTCTATTCTTTCAGGAATTTAAATTTCTTTTTTTAAAATAAATTGTGAGTCAGTTTCCCGTTTGGCACTAGTGCTCCAGAGCTTGTAGCCAATAGGAACCAGCTCTGCATAATATTGTCCAATTTGGAAACTGAACCAATGTTTCCTGTGTGTTACATGCTGTCTGTGTACATACATACAAGACACACGTGTGCACACACACTCTTTTGAAAGCCAGCTATTTTCTGTTGGAGTGACACGTCTCCATCTGTAGTTTGAAATGAGGATTTTTTTTTTTCAAATTGCAGGAATGCCTGCCATTCGTTGTGTGCTTTGAACTCCCGAAGGCCGGTGATCCTTCCACTCTACCTCGAGACTTCCAGCACGCTTGTTGTTCACGTCAGGACTGAGACTGTTTCTTACTGTGGGGAGTGGATCTCTTACAAATCAACGATTACCATTATAGCAATGGCAGGTCTGAACGCTCTGTTTTATTTCTTTTTGAAACTAAACAATGCATATTTGAAAGTTCAGTGTTTATCATTCAGTACCTGCTGATATCCAAATGCCAACACACATAAGCAGAAATGAGAACATCTTACCAGACGTGTTCATTCTTTTATTATCTTTTTCCACTTGTACTGGTCTTTTGCATTTTTAATAATCATATTGTTTCAGTATGATCCTCAGCGTACTCTATCTGCACAGAATTGGAACCTCTGAGTAAAAGTTTAAGGGAATACAGTTTCATAGACAGCCAAATTAAAAAGGGAGAAGTACATTTCTGGTTTGTGCTAGAAAGAGTAACACAGATTTTCCTGTACAAAAGAGAGAATTTTTTCTGAAAAGAAAGTCATAATTTTTTAAAGAAGTATGTTTCTTTATAATAATGTAAGCCCTTCTGTAATCAAAATATCCTCTCACAATTCAGCAGTTCTGTTCCTTTCTCCATATTAACGAGGTAAAGCCTGACTAAAAAGTGCCCAGTGCAGTGGTGACTGAAGAAAGGGAAAACTCTGAAGTGTTGTGATTTGCTTGGCTATCCCTGCTCAGAGGCTGACTGCGTCTTTCCCCGCTTCTCCTCAGCTCTCTTGATGCCTGCTTCTTTTTCTATTATTTTTCTCACTAACATGTTCTTTTACCTTGGGGACATGGTTGGTGCTTTGTCATTTTTCTAACATGTAGCACGAGTTATTTGCTCTCTGAAAAGAGAAGTAGAATGGAAATTGTAGGACTGAGGTGTTCTAAACAGATTTCAGAACTAACTTCCCTTCCTTGGCAAAACTTTTATTTCCAAAGGATGTTTGGAGACAGTTTCTGTGTAAGGGAAAGTTTGAGGAGAAACACTGAAGTGAGCTCTTCAAATACGAAATTTGAAAGGAGGCTGATTGCCTCACCCTAGCAAGGAAATGCGCTTTGCAACGTAAAGATCTCTTCTTCATGACCCAGTGAAATGACCCAGGCTCCACAGGACCCAGGCCCCGGGCCTGGACCTGTGGCCACGCTCACTGGAGCTCACTGCTGTGCTTATGCTTGCATTTGACTCATTTTTAATCTTAATAGCTGTAATTTGAACTGGAACAAGAAAGGAAAACAGTTCTTAAGATTTTTTATTTATTTATTTATGGTGTATTTATTTATAATTAAATATTTCATTGAAGATTTGTTTTGTCATATTGAAAATGAAAATATTCGATAACATAACCATTGGAGGTCTGTCTACTCCTCAGACACAGGCACATAATGGTATAGGATTGTTTTTAAAGTAAGCTTTCTCTTCAGTGTATTTCACACTGAAAAGGAAGAAGAAGATATTTATAAACTAAAACATTTTCTTCTTTCTTAAAATTTCTTTCTAAAAATACAATTTCAATAAGCAACTGAAGATAATTTTTAAAAACATACAGTAATTGTACACTAATCTTTTTCTAAAATCGAATTTAAGCAGGTAGAAGGAAAAACACACACAAAATGACATTGCACGTTACAGAATTTTCTAACATCCTTGATAGCAAATAATCCTACAAGCTACCAGTCTTAACCCATCGGTGAAGTATTTGCCATTTTTCCTCATTGAGGATGCTGCAGTTTTCAGAAGTCAACATGTTACATACCATCTTCAAACTTGTCTTGCTTTGTGTTTGAGGTTCAATAATTTAAACACATAGGCACACACATACACATCTATAATTTTATGGGGACAGAGGGAAAAGAACTGGGTACAGTGGTACATGTCTGTAATCACAGATATCCAGGAAGCAGACAGGAGGATGAGAAATTCAAACCCTGGCTAGGCAACTTGGGAAGACTCTATCTCAAACTTAAAAAGTTAAACTAGAAGGAGCTAGTATGTGACCAGTGGCAGAGGGCTTGTGGCATGAGGCCATAGCTTTTATTCTCTATACTATAGGGGAGCTGGAGAGGGAGGTTAGATAGAGAAACAGACAGGGAGAGGGAGAGGAGAGAGGGAAGAGAGAGTGAGAAAGAGACAGAGAGAGAAGGAGGAAGAGAAGAAAAGGGGGAGGAAGAGGAAGGGGAGGAAGAAGAAAAGAAAAAGCTTTTATGGAGTAGAGATAACCAAAAAACTCAGCAACAATTGTGTGCTTTATGTTTGCTGTGCTATGTTCGTAAACCTTACAGAATTCCATTAAAATGAAAGGCTTGAATTACAAAAGATAGCTCACCAAATTCAAGTCATTCAGTCAAAAAACGGAACCTTTCTGAGGGCTGGAGTGTATGTTGATTCCAATGCTAGCATGCATCTTCCATCTTCCTCTTTCATGATCTGATAGTCACGGTTCTAAGTCCCTATCCAAGTTCACTGCTGTCCCCTGCAATGGCTGTTCGCCTTTTTAATGCAGGAGCTGCACCTCCCTGGTCCTTTCATTCCTGTATCCATGATACTGACTGGTAGTATAGGCTTGATAAATAGCCACTGAATGTGCCGCAGACTTTCTCCTGGTTGTGTGGCCATAAGCTGCCATAGTTATATCAAATTAAGTACCCAAATATTTTGCCAGTTCTCGGGACCCAATTTGTGACTGAAACAACTAATTTGGATGTATTTTCTCAAGCAAGCACCAAGCAAAACTGAAGGACAGAAATCCCTCAGATCATAAACTAATTCTTTTCAGGATTTTTGTCACAGAATTCATGATAGCAGGCATTGCAATTGGTTTGCAACCAAAATCATGCGGTAAATTCTGTGACCAGAACTGTGAAAAGCTTGTCAACAGATACTCCACTAGTGCAAGTGTGAATCAGCAAGGAGAGACAGCAGGACAGGCGTCCTCGTCACTGTGGACCCATGATTCCACAGCCACAGTCCCACCTGTGCTAGCTACTGACCACCGACGAACACACCGAGAAGCATAAATTTATGTTGATTGCTTCTCATGTCTATGAGTTGCCACGATAGAACCAGTTAGTTTATTGGCAGTATTCCCACAGGGACGACTTTTCTGTCTCTGTAGATAAACCTGGTAGAATATCAGCAATTTCTTATCATTCAACCCTATTTGATTTGATCAGACATTGAACATGTCACCAGAAGGGAAAAGTTTCAATAACTATTTTACACCCGTGACAGCCAAGAAGCTAAAAATGTTTCTTCCAGTGTTGCATCTAGAATTTAGTATGGCACCAATAAGTTTTGAACCAAGATCTTTCTGATTTCAAAGCTTCTGTTTCTCTCCACTATGCCTGGCTTTGGAGACACATGATATCATAATGATCAGTGCAACTTTGGGTTCCAGTTGTGAGCCAAGTAGGTTGTAGAAAACTCTGCTGACTAAGGGTGTAGCAGAGTTGTGCCCCTTTGTATGTGGTTCCAGCGTTGTTAATCGCAGCTGCCTTAGTTACCCGTGTGTAACCAAGAAATGGACATTCGCTTACAACCTGCAGAGATCCCAGGTACTGGGTGGGGTGAACGTTTCCACTGCTCTCTTCATAGGACAAATTTACCCAGGGAGCCAGGAAAGCATAAGAGAAGAAATAAAACCCACACCTTCTTAGATCTCAAAATCTTTGCAAAAAAGCCACAGTTTTGATACGTGATCCACACATGGGAATGTTCTGCGAGAATCAGGCTCCATGGCTGCCCAGGAAAATGAAGAGGCCTCCCCTGGGTCCAGTGTGAAGTGATTCTCTTAGGTTTACATTGCCTGGTTTAGCACAGGGAACACAGAAGGAATGTGGAACAGAGTGACCCCGGGGTCGTAAGAGAAAGGGTGCTGGATAATCGCACGCATCCACAGCACAAGGTGAGGCTGTGGGGTGGCTTAGAGGAGGGGGAGGATGCTGGTCAGCAATCTTGGAAAATCAGGCTAAGACAAAACAAACGAAAGCCTTGTTTGTGGAACAGTCTGGAAGCTTCCACTTCTCCTGACTGCTGATGGGAACCATCTCCGGGACTAACAAGGAAGTGACCAGGCTTGTGAATTAGGATGACTCCTTGCCCACAACAGAAAGGAGCAGGCCTGGAGAGCAAAGCGTGGGTGACAGAGAGACCAAGGCGAGGAAGGCTTCCGTGACAGGCACGGTGAGTCGTAGCTCAGCTACGACTGTGACGGTGGATTACAGACACAAAGCCTTTGCTCCTGCCAACCTTAGTGGACGCAGATCCACGTCGCCTTATCTCTTAGCATTCTCCTCTAGTTTATCAACATGGCCACAGTTTTACTTTTATCAGATGTAAGGCCTAAATGTGTTGGTAATTGCTCAATTTGACTGCTAAGGATAGTTCTTTGTCACCAGGGAAAAGCTGGAGCAGAAAAGAAAAATGTTTAAGTGCTTTCTTCTCCTTGGGAAAAATCATTCCATTAATATTAATTTTTCTATATTTATTTTTTCAACAGCAGGTCATGCATATGCTGTCTCATAGCTCACAGCTAGCCCCTTGCCACTGAATTGTGGGTGTTACTGCCAGAGTGCAGGAACGCGCAAGAACCCACCGAGAAGTGAAGCGATTATTCGTGCTTCTGCGCACACGGCTATCTCTGGGAACTCTTAATCAATGCAGGGTGAGCGCCAGTTGCTACGACCGAGCTAGAGCATTTGGGCTGCTGACAGTGGAAGATGAAAAATTAAAAGGCGATTATTATTCACACTGGAATATAAAATAAAGGGCGCAGCCCAGGAGGAAGTGGAGATGGAAGACAATGGAAATAAAGACTTACGGAGCCACTCACTCTGCTACATCTGTGTAGCTCTTAAAATGCCGAAGATGTTGTGAACATTTTGAGCAGAGGGAGTGGCTGGGGGATTCATGCCCCATCTCTATTTTGTAGCCGTACAGATATTGATATATAAATTCTGTAATGTTTAGAACATCAAAATACAACTGAATGTGAGGATGAAATGTTGTTAGAAAATTATACTGGGCCAGCGAGATGGTTCAGCGGTCTAAAGCGCCTGCTTAGGAAAGCTTAGGCGACCGCAAGGTCCGCGGTTTGATCCCCCATGCCACATGCTGCGCCCGCCCCACCCCCCACCCTCCAGGGCAGGCTGAGCTGGCTGTTAAAAAAAAGAGAAAATTATACTAAACTAAAATCCTTCTGAAATGCAAATAATTTCTAATATGTCAGTGGTTGTAAAAATGATATGTGATGAAGCAAAATTCTCATTGTCGCTTAAGAAGGTAAATTGCAATTTTGATTTTCTTTATGGCTATATGGTATATTAATTTTTTTTTCTTTTTTTCTTCTTCTTCTTTTTTTTTTTTTTTTTTTTTTTTTTTTTTTTTTTTTTTTTTTTTTTTTTTTTTTTTTTTTTTTTTTTTTTTTTTTTTTTTTTTTTTTTTTTTTTTTTTTTTTTTTTTTTTTTTTTTTTTTTTTTTTTTTACAAATAGGCTGTTGGTATTTAAAAGCATGGCCTGTCCATTGTAGAAGATTATTCTTTGGCTAACTTGGAGAGGTTTTAATGAGACATATGTGCTTACTTCTTCTTGAGAGTATTGCTGCTCATGTGAAAGGCAAGTGATTTAAATTAATAGACATCCTGTTTATCTGAGTTCTTTTATTTATATTAGAGGGGGTTTAGAAATTCATGTTTCTTGAAATATTTCTTTCTTGAAAAATGCTACGTGGTGCATTACCATTTCACTCTTTTACCACATGGTTTGGCTTTTTCTCTGCATCGTTTCTGGATAATGCTATTCTCACATTTTAGACTTGGGCTGCAAGTGGCCTCAAGGCACTCCATCACGCTGTAGCATCGTCCTTACTAGAATGAGTAACAAAACGCGTGGTGTCCAGTGAATCCTGGACAATTCCCTTTCACAGGCTTCAACAGCCTCTGTCTGGAGCCATGCATTCTCATCCCATGGTTCAGTGCCTTTGTCCCTTGGGCTGTTGGACCAGAGCAGAGAGAACTCAGCCAGCGTGGACAGGGTGCCTCAGAGGAGGCCTTCAGAGCACCCCCTGCTGGATGGCACTTAGGTGGTGTTGTCTGTTGGCTCAGTATCCTTCCTGCTGTCCTTATGGGACATTAGAGTTTTCTACAGAGGAGGAGAACTGGGTCACTACATACATGCTTCAACTTCAGGAACACGGAAAACAGAGAAACACCTAAGCTCCCCAGGCTTGCCTCTTCTGTCTCCCCTTGGGCTCTGTGTCACGCCATCAAGTTTAAATCCTCAAGATAAAAGCACGGAGGAATGTTTACATTACTACAAATATGTCTAAAAGTTATCTTTCATTTTCATTTACAGAGATGCAATATAAACATATACGCTTAAATTTATGCAAAATATTTATGCTTTATTTTCAAAGTGACAAAACCATAAATAAGAAGAGCATAGAATATTCCATTTTTCACAAAGTTTTACATTGCAAAAATGAGAGCTTCTGCAGGGCGTGGTGGCTCATGCCTGTAATCCCAGCACTCGGGAGGCTGAGGCAGGAGGACTGGTGTGAGTTTGAGACCAGCCTGGGCTACAAAAGTGAGCTCCAGGCCAGCCTCAACTGCATAGTGAGACCCTGTCTCAAAAAGACAAAAAAAAAAAAAAATGAGATCTTCTTCCAAGTGTGTTAAGTCTCAGAGTGAGTTAAATGTTTTTGAGACAGGGTCTCCCTATGCAGCTCAGGCTTTCCTTGAGCTCACTTTTGTAGCTCAGGCTGATGTCGAACTTGTACCAATCCTCCTGCCTCAGCCTTCCAAGTGCTGGGATTACAGGCATACACCACCATGCTCGGCTTTTAAAAATTATTTTTATATGACTCCGAAATATTCTCAGGTACGTTTTGTAATATGTTTTCTAATATGCAGGCCTGAGCTCTATCCTCTCCTTAAACTTACTGCAGGATGTCTGAAGGATTCTCTTCCCAAACAGTTTTCCATATAGGTGTTGTACAATATTGCCATATTTTAAAAACCCAAATAAAACCATGTTAAAAACTAATAAATGCCAAATAATCGTACAAACTATTTTATCTTAAAATACATGAAAATATAAAACCACTATGAAGTCTTTATGAGCTTTCATAACTTTAAAAGTCAAAAAAATTCATTTTTTGAGTAAAATTTACCTCAGAAATGCAAGAATTAAATTAGATAATGTATTTTACATGATTAAAGAAGTAATTTTCTTATCAATAAGTCCCCATCAGCCTTATATGGTACGCCAACCATGCCTAGCTAAAAATTGCATCGCTCTGACTGCCATTATTAAGAGTACCAGACACATATCCTACACCCACAAGTGTATTCTGCTACATCCCTTGCTCATTTGCACAAAGTTGTTGGAGAACTATTTCCTTTGCGACCTGTGATTAGACACACCCAGTCAAGAATAGATATTACAGCTGCATGACAGTAATGAATCCTAAAGGAGCTACTCAAAAGATCAGAAATACCAAATACATTCTAGAATGTCACTTAAAATATCCATGCAATATGAAGAATTATGTGCATTGCTGATATTTTTTTTTTTTTTTTGTCTTTTTGAGACAGGGTCTCGTTATGCAGTTGAGGCTGGCCTTGAGTTCACTTTTGTAGCCCAGGCTGGTCTCGAACTCGCACTGATCCTCCTGCCTCACCCTCCCGAGTGCTGGGATTACAGGCGTGCGCCACCACGCCCAGCTCGAATTGCTGATATTGTTGAATCTCAGAGATAAATTTACTCTTGCTTGAGAGAGGTTGAAGAGAACTGACTGGTAGCAAGAGGACTGGCATGAATTTCTTCCTTTTCAAATATTTCTTTCTGCCCAGAAGGCTTAACAAGAAAAATAATTTGACAGTATAATCATGAATAATTAGTGTAGCCAGAATTTTAAGAATCAAAATTTTAAGTAAAACTCAGGATTTTTATCCTTTATAGTTACAGATATAATGGATTCTCCACTATTAAGTCAACTTTGATGAAAAGACAAACAGCCCTAAAGAATTAAATTATTTGTGCAATTATTATGCTTATGACCAAAAACGTGCTCAGTAACACAAGCGTTTAAATTATTTTTAGGCTGTCAAGAGAAACTATAAATTTGGTTTCCTATCTGCATTAACACCTCAGGACTGGACAGGAAGTATTTCTTTCTGCGGAAGCAGGGGCGCACACGCTCATTCCCCGTGCCTTGGGCAAGGCTCACACATCCATGCGGTGCAGCTGTGGCGCTCTCCCTGGTCTTCCCTGACCTCAGTAGGCAGCTTCCTTGCTGTTTCTGCCTCGAGACCCTTCATTTTTCTTGCAATATTTTTTCTCAGAAACATTTGCCTCTGGCTGCCAAGATAGCTCAGTCGATTATGTGCCTGTTTACCAACCTCAGGGACCCAGATTCAATAGCTGGCACAACATACTGTGCCAGCCTTACCCTTGAGTGCGCTGAGCTGGCCACTAAGGCCAGGCATGATGGCATATGCCTATAATCCCCGTGCTTGGGAGGCTGAAAACAAGAAGGTCATTAGGAGTGTGAGTTGCGTAATGAGACCCTGTTTAATACATTAAAAAACATATCCTCTCTCACTTCTTGCAGCGTTGGTTTCTCCATTATCAAATCCTCAGAGATCTCTTGCCTGTATTCCCAGCATAAATTAACACTGCTTCGCAGGGTGTCTTTCCCCTTGCTCCCTGAGAGTTGGAGGAGGCAACACGGAAACCAGCCTGGTCTCTGTTGACCTCGCTGACCTTGCAGGGAAATGATAAAGAAGTACATGTGTAGTACAGCCCAGAAACCACCCTGTGTGGTAAAGCCCACAATTAGAAGACAAAGAAAGCTGTGAAGTGACACTGACAGACAGACCTTCAAGATATTTGTCTGAGGCGCTCACAAGTTTGAGATAAACTTGGGCAACTTAGTAACTTAGCAAAACTCTGTTTCCAAAAAATATCAAAGCACTGGGAATATAGCTCAGCGTGCATGTTCTGAACTCAATTCCCAGTTCTGCACGCCCCCCAGGAGAAGCAAATAAGCCAACAAACCCAGACACAGCACGTGGGTTCCCTCTCCTAAACCTAAAGCCCCATCTGACAGTGCATTTTCATTAACCCTTTTGCTTCTTTGAGGTGGCAATTTCATTATATTTCTCAAGTGTTCCTTAAACTCATATTTCTATTGCTTTAGTCTCCCAGTATCTAAGATTACTAGCATATCCCAAAATACTCATTTGAAAGCTTTTTTTTTTTTTTTTTTTTTTTCAGTACTGGGGATTGAATTCAGGACCCTGCACTTGCCTGGCAAGTGCTTATTCTACTGAGCTATCTCCCCGACCCTTGAAACCAATTTTTCTATCACCATAAATCTTCCTAGAATTAGCTAGAAATATTTGATTTACTCGGATGAGAAAAAACGATTGAGAACTATCCCACGGAGAGGCATTCCACTCATTGGACAGATTTTGTTTCTTAATGACTCAACATGCAGAACCCAGAGGGAGACGGGATTGAGCAGCGGGGTCTGCGTGGGGGCAGCCGCAGCCACAGCTGCACGTGCAGAATCTCGGCCAACGGAAGTCATGAGCCAACATCTGGATGCAGGTGGCCAAAGAGAGGCAGTAGTCAAACAGGACACAGGACAGAGCAAAACGGAAAGGAAAGAAATGCAAAATGTTTTTTCAGGTTCTCACTTTTCTCATTTGGAAACTTCAGATCTAACTAATCCTTGCTTCTTGATCTTCGATTTTAAACTGCCTATTGTGAAAGATGGTGACATAGCTTTTGTCACAGTTTTGCAGGCTCATAAGACAACAGGTAGCAAGCAGCTCCATAATCCAAGGTGTAAAGGGAGGACAGGATTTCAGAGAAGACCGAGAATGAGTTTGACAGCTTACCTTGGAAAGTTCAACAAAGGAATTTCTTTTGTGGCTTTGTTTCATTTCTGTTTTAGCTTCTTCTTTTTATGGAGGGAATTCACAATATGCTGAAAAGTATTCTTATGCATGGAGTCTGATTGAGATATGTTTTATCCTCACCTCAAAACTAGGAAAAAGGAAGGATGAGGAAAGAAGAAAATGGAAACAAAGCTTTGTGAATATATATATATATATATATATATATATATATATATATATATGCAATAAACTTTGAAGATATCTAGTGAAAGAGGCTTTGAGGATTTCACCCAGCGCCTGATCCATGCAACCTGGAGCTTTGGTAGCACCCCTGCCTGGTGCGTGTGTGTCCCGTCTGAAAATTCACACTTGTAAAAGCAGTGAGTGGAGCATCCTTGCATGGAGAGAACGCAAGTGCGACGTGGCGACGTGGTGCTTCTGCTGCTCACCGCCTGTCCAGGGTTCAGGTCTTCCTGGGCCCACCATGGAAACTTGGCCGAGGTGTAGACCTCAGGGGCAAATCACTCATTGAAAGAGTGGCCTAACACAAGTGCTCTGACTAGAGAGAAGCCCCGATAGAGAAGCGTGCGTGGGAGATTAAAAACCCATCAAGGAAATAAAATATTTCAGAGTGCCATAGTCTCTAGCGCTCCAGCCTTCCATGTCAAACTCAAATTCCGTCAATATCAAACAGCTATAAACTGTGAATAGTACCATTCAGGTCAGCTACTTTCACAGGTCCGACTCTGTCTACTAAAATTCCTTGAGAAGGTCAGAGACCCAGCTTAAACTAGAGAAAAGAAAGATGACATCGAAATAAAACAGGTCCAAGTCTTAAACCACTACAAATGCCTATGAGAAGAAGCCTGAAAGAGATGAGAGGTCCTGTATTTATATGCTGCCTGCTAACACGAGTAGGTATTTGTGTGAACAAACCCCCACAGAAAGTCACCAAGAGAGGCGGAGGGGCGGTGAGCACACGCAGTCTCTGACTCAGCAGGACTGGAGAGTGTAACTTTCAGGTAGCAGTTTCCTTGCTCGGCTTTCTATTCAGACCTCTGCACAAATGCGGGCGATGGGGCCTGAGCTTAGCGAGGCAGTATGGGCGTGAGATAAAAGTCATCCTGGGAAGAATATTTGGGCTCGGCCCGGATCACAGCGTCCTCAGAGCGGCAGAAGGGATCACACATTAATCCTAATTGGATGACCTGACTGAACAAGGGGAAAGCCCAGGTTCTAAGAGCTCAGAGAAATAAGAAAGAAAAAGACCAAGGAGGCATTGAAATATGAAGATAAAATCAATACCGAATTGCCTAGAAAATCAATAAGAGGGATAAAGGACGTGCAGGGGGCTGAAACGTGTGCTCTGTCTCCCGTACAAGACAGAAACCTGGCTGCACGTTTTGAACGTGCTGCAATCCAGTAATTAAAGCTCGGGGGAGGCTGGCAGGCGGGAATCTTAACAATCAAGTGAAAAGACGCTACGGCAATAAGCAAGTCCTCGTCAGGAGCACAGCTTCACAGACTCATGGTCGGTGAAGTGTGAGCTCAGGTACGCCGTGAAGGAGACTGATCGTCGTGCCTGTGTATTTGGGATAGAGAATGGAGCTTGATTTTAGAGCCCTTGTAGAAAGAGGTGGCCTCCCCTCAGGGAGTCTTGCAAGGAGCAGGAGCCCCCCGGAGTCAGTCAGTCTCTTGCATCAGGGGAAAGGTGGAAACCTGATGGTTGAAGTTCCTACATGCCTTCCCACAGACCAGATGTGCATGAAGGATCTGGACAACAAGCTTTTAAAAGCCTACCAAAACCAAAGTCTCTTGATGATACAGAGTAAAAATATATAGGATAACTCAAAATAAGGATACTAAAGACCATGTTTTATACGTGAACAGAATATTGGGATACCTCACATCTGCTTAAAATATTGTACTTCTACTTTCATTTTAAATCTTAAATTTCTTCATCTAAGTAGAGCTGAATGGGGAAATCGCAGGCATCCTAATCTTAGTGCCGAATCCTGAGTCTTCTTTATCTCCCTGCAGGTTTCATAGACAAAGAGTACAATTTAAATAAAAGGCTCTTTTCCAGGATTTTTTCAACATGTGACCTTAATTATAATTATGTTGGTCTGAATACATGACATTGAAAATGGAGCAAGTTTCTTTAGTTTAACAATAAATCTGAGTCATACGGGGGCACACACCTCTACTCCCGGCTACTCGGGACGCTAGGTTGCTTCAGCCTGAGAGTTTGGTGCCAGCACGGACAACAGAGACCTTGTCTTTAAAAATTATGCAAGAAAAATAAATAATGATGAATCAGAAGTCATAGATTGCAGTGTCTCCTGCAATGTTCTCTCAAAGGGAATTCGTTCAGTTGCTATAACAGCCTCGGTTGCTTTTACGTACTTCCCAATTGCCAAAATATTTACGAAAGAGGATATGTTTCAGCTTGCGAACAAGTTGTTAAAGGCAAAATTTCACTGGGAAAGACTACAAAGTGGCAATAGAAATATAATTTTTCCCATTTCTATTTATTATCAGTACCTGTGGATAGGACACACTATATTCCTCGTGCCAAGCTGACACCTGGACATACCCCTTAATTCCTCTTCACCCCTTCTTTGTTTCTGGCCCCCCCCTTTCTCCATCTTTTTTTTTTTGTCTTTTTGAGACAGGGTCTCGCTATGCAGTTGAGGCTGGCCTTGAGCTCACTTTTGTAGCCCACGCTGGTCTCAAACTTGCACCGATCGTCCTGCCTCAGCCTCCCGAGTGCTGGAATTACAGGCGTGCGCCACCATGCCCGGCTCCCCCCCCCTTTCTCCATCTTTTGCTCTGCTTTGCAAATCATCTATTTCCCTATAACTTTTTTTAATTACTCAGATTTTTATACCGCTAAAGGAAAAAGTGAATGAGTATAGCTAAAAACAAAACAAAATAATAAGCCTTAACACAAGATGAAAGAGACAGTGTCTGTAGGACTGCGGGGAGCCATGCACAGAGGGCAGAAACACCAAACACCACAAAAGCTATGCCCAAAGAGAGGGGACAGCAGATGCCCAAAGGGACAATAAAGGAGAATCTCAAGTTGGACAATAGGCATTTGCTCACACTGCCATGGGTTACTAGGAAACTTTTACTACTTCCAGCAGTGAGCAGGCACAGGGCCTTGGTGGCCTCTGCGAGTGCCAAAGTAGCGGAGCCCCCCTGGGCTGCAGGAGAAGGGGCCACGGCTGAGTCTCGCCGGCAGATTGCCTGCTAAGCATCACTGAGCCCGACCTGGTCAGGGACGCGGAGGGTGCAGACATCGCACAGAAACCCTGGGAAGAGAAACAGAGCCAGAACAACTCACTGGGAACATTCTATTAAAGCAACAGAAGAAAGCCATCCATAAGATTAGAGAGGTTTCCTGATAATTTCTTGTAGTTTCCTGATTCCATAGGAATAGTAATAACAACGAAACAGTATTGTGGCCTAGCACCTTGCTTTATTGTACCAACATATAAAAATAATAATGACAGCATGCATATAAAAAATAAGATCACCTCATGCCCGAAATCCCAGTCAATAAGAACAAATCCACAAAATAAAGGCCACACCAGAACTATATGTCTATCAAGGAGCAGGGTTCGATTCCTGGTCCTGCATGCCACACAAGCCTCACCCCTGTTGTGTTCAGAGCTGGCGAATGGGCTGAAATGTGGGGTGCACGCCTGGAATCCCAGTGCTGGGGAGGCTGAAGACAGGAGGATGACCACGAGCCTGAGCTGCATAGCGAGGTCCTGCACCAAATACATGAAGGAAAATAAGTAAGTAATAAATATATGTTTGAATGCATAAATAGCATTCAATAAGGAGGTTCTTAAACTTAGTAAAAGTGAGAAACTAGAAAAAAAATTGTTCCAGAAATAGTTGCTAAAATAGGATTTCAACAATAACTAAACATAATAGATGCCTTAGGAAAAATTACATTAAAAGGAAGATTTAAAAAAAATTAATAAAAATGAATTTTTAAAACATATATCCAATACAGCTAAACAAAATCCAACATACAAGCAAAATAGGAATGCCTGAAGAAGAAAACGAATGTATAGTAGAAATTTGCTATAAATTACAAAGAATAATTCACAGAAAAGAAATTATATGAGGCCGGTGAGACAATTTAGTGGATTAAGCTCCTGCTTAGGCAAGCAGAGTGACCATGGTTCAATCCTCGGCACCACATGTTGCACCGGCCCTCGCCCTAGGCATGCTGAACTGGCTGCTGGGACCCGGCATGGTGGTGCACACCTATAATGCCAGTGCTAGGAGAGGCTGAACACAGAAGGCTCACTGGGAGTCTGAACTGCACAGTGAGACTCTGTACAAAATCCATTAAAAAAACTATACACTAAAAATGCTATACTTTTAAAAATGCCGCAGAATATGTGATAAACATTTAGATTTACTTTGATCAAATTACGGCATCTTGTAAAGAGGGATGTTTTTGCCTATTTTGATTTTACAATAAAGAGTAATTAGGGCACTATCAGTTTATTTCAGAATATTATACTCTATGCCAGATGAAAGTAGAATAATGCTTTATTGTTATTATTATTATTTTGTATTTTAGGGAAGGGTCTACAGGGTGTTCAGAGTCTCACTACTAGACTGCACTCCTAGTGACCTGCCCTTTTGTAGCCTCCCAAGAGCTGGGCTTGCAGGCATGCCCCGCGACACCCTGTCTCAACTGCCATCTCAGCTCGTCCCCGGGGGTGAGGCCAGCATGGTAGACCCAGGGAATGCTTTAGTTAGTAAAGGAAAGAAATGTACGAGGAATTTTATATGTAACAAATCCTTGTGCCATAGGAACACAGACTGTTTTCAGCTTGTACCAGCTCAGTGAGTTACAGCCATGCTTTTAGAACTATCATGAGAAGAGTATTAGACAGCACATACCTACAGTGCCATAGGATATCAAAACTAAGGGTAAGCAGTTACTAATTTGTGAATTTACAAAACTTGGCCCAAACAAAGATTTCAAAATGAGAGATTACAGCGTGGTGCCCTTGTCCCAAAGTAATAGTATAATTTGAAACATACGTTAGACTAGAAAAGAAATTAGGGAAAATCTATGTGACTGTCCTTGGCAACCATATCGGCATAAGAGTACTGCATTTTTATCTTCCGGCATCTCATACTCAATGCAAAAGAAAACTTAAGAATTATATGATACATTATCTTGCCATAGGTCCCTGAAAACCAAGATTCTTTACATGAGTCTGGAAAGAAAAATTTTGAATTTGAACTGAAAGTATTAGTATTTGAGTTGGTGACATACTTGATTTTTAGAATGTCATGTTTTCTATTTATCAGCTTTATAGTAATTGTCCACTCACTTATCCATAGACCACTGAGCATTCCAGCAACTGCATAATGGCTTTAAAATACCTCTCCCCATGGAAGAAAACTAGAGCTCTGTCTCAGTTACTCTTCTCTTGCTGCTGGGACAAATACCTGACACTCAAAATGAAGGAAGGAAAGAACTATTTAGCTCACAATTACTGGTGGTTTCAGTCCACACTCAGCTAGTTCCAAGACAGAGAGGCACATGGCAGAGGCCAGCGGTTCATGGCAGTGGAACAGCAACAAGAGCCACAGAGGCAACAGAGAGAGAGTCTGTCTCCCTGTCGCTCTTATGTTAGACTCAGGCTCTCCACTTCAGGCTAAGTGTGACACTCACAGCTATAATCCCAGAGGTACTAAGACTCACAATCCCATCAGTACTAAATCCCATAATCCAAGTGGACCATGAGTCAGTCTCAAATTCTACAAGTTCCCACCCCATGATTGCATGAGGCCTTGTGGGGATAAGTAGACCCAAACCATAACAAGCTGCACACCAAAAGGACTGAATCCAGATTGGACACAGGAAATATATTAGATGACCATGAGTAGACAACA
This sequence comes from Myocastor coypus, assembly GCA_004027025.1. Lineage (NCBI taxonomy): Eukaryota > Metazoa > Chordata > Mammalia > Rodentia > Myocastoridae > Myocastor > Myocastor coypus. The sequence continues at coordinate 59,404 of PVJA010000278.1, forward strand.
GGAAGCCTTTCCCAGTATATTGGTCACATCAGGAGAACTCAAGGGGACTCTGTGGGCCACATGGAGTATAATTAGCTTCTGGAAGAGCAATCCTCACAGTGAAGTACAATGCAAGTGTTTAAATCTGTGATTTTAGAATGGTCACCTTCAAGATTGTCATAAAAAATTTGTTTTCTTAAGAATTGTGCAACAAGTTAAGGAAGCCAGTACTCATTTTTTTTCCAACAGGAATTGTACTGGGTAGCCCAGTAGTAAATGGGGGGGGAAGTATTTCTTTATTAAATTTTCAAATAAATAAAGAAAAAGTAAAGACAGACAATGAGCCTGCACCGCCGTTTAGGACTAAATAGACATTTCTTGCAAGTAGGAATAGAAAGAAGTTATGTGAGAAAAAGGCTCAATAACTCAAGTGGGAAATACAAAGCAAAACTGTAATATTATCAAACTCTCAGATAAAATAGTGATTATAAAATTTTTAAAAATTCTCGTGAGAATGTGGAGAAGAGGGGACTTTGATATGTTGTGGGTGGGAAGTTAAAATGCAAGAACATTTGAGGAACTCTGCGGAGGCTCCCCAAAGTTGCCGAACACAGAGCCCCAGCATGGTCCAGCAACACCACTGCACATGTACAACGGCGGGAGTGGTGTGCGTTCCGCTAAGACTCATGCCGGCGCTCCCTGTGCACGGTGGCGCTGCTCACAACAGCGCTGGTGTGAAGCCAGCCTAGGCGCCTAGAAGTGTGAGTGGACAGAGAAGATATCCCGGGAGGTTCCTTTCAGAAAGAAAGGGGCCCCCTCTTGCATTTGCTATTATTTACTTGATTTCTTGATGATGATCATTTTTTTCCTGTGCCCAAAAGGAATAGCAGAGTTTCTTAATTTGCATTTCTCTAGTGGCCAGTAATATTGAGCATGTGGTCATGTATTTATTGGACATTTGTAGTACTTTTTCTGTAAAGTGTCTGTTTTGCCTGTCTCTGTCTTTATTGGGTCTCCTGTTTGTGGAGGTTTAATTCTTTTTTTGATTTCTTTGCATATCTTAGGCATGCCTCTTCTGTCAGCAGAAACACTGGCAAAGTCTTTCCTAACATCGATACTATTGTTGGGAATGTGAACTAGTGTCATCACTGTGGAAATCGGTGTGGAGATTCCTTAAAAAACTGAACCGAGGAATTCCACTGGATTCAGCAGCCCCTTTTCTGGCTGTCTTATCGAAAGATAAAGATACTCAGTTACAGCGAAAAATGCATGACTGTTTATGGCAGCAGAACTTGCAACAGCTGACTCTTACAAGCAGCCTGTGGGTCCCTCAGCAGATGAGTGGATAAAGAAAGTGTGGTGTCTACCCTCAAAGGAGCGCTGCACGGCTTTCGTAAAGAAAGACAATCTTGCACCATTTGCAGGAAACTGGATGCACCTTGACAGCTAAATGTTCAGCGAAACAAAACACGCACCAGCTTAAATATCACAAGATTTCTCTTCTTTGAGGGACCTAAGGTCGAAATAGGGAACAAAAATGAAAGATGGATCTTAGGAAGCAGGGAGCTAGATCATTCTCAGTGGGAGGGGAATGAAGATAAGGAGGGGGCGGTGAGGGCTAAAAAGAAGGAATGCAGACTTTTGGGTGCTCAAAACACCTCCACACGGGAATGCATGCATGCATGCGCAAAAGTCGAAATGCAGGAAAGGGAACAATAGATACGTAGAGGGGGAGAGAAGAAAGAGGTTACAAAGAAGAAGAGATTAACAGGTTCTGTGGGTGGGCACCAACTTCCTGCAAGGAATGCAGACATGTACTGCGCACTTGTACGTATAAGCTAGAATAATAGAATAAAATGTGGTATACACAATGAAATATTAGTAAGAATAGGAATAAAGTCAAAATGAAATCTAGTGATTTACAGCAAATGAGAAGGCATCAGTGGGTATTATGTGTAAGGCGATAAGCTAGACACAGTAAAACGAGTATCACATATGCTGTGTCAGATAGGAAAGCTTAGGTCAACTTGAATATAGAACAGATACTGAGGAAGGGAAGTGGGGGTAAAGGAAGGTTGGGATGTATCGGTGCGTGCTGCCTGCAGCTCTTGGAATGCCACACTGAATTCCAGGAGAATGTACAGCTCATACACGTTAATCAAAAAATTTTAAAACCTTAAAAAAAGTAGAGCTCAAAACATGACCATTTCACAACTGTCACTGTTCGGTAAACGTACACAGTGAGGTCCTGAGTGGCTTGAGTCATAGGAAATCTAAATTTGGAATCAGAGCAAATTAAGCTAGTGGCACATGCTACCTGGTTTCTAGCCTCTTCCAGGTCTGGGTCACTTGCTGTCCATGCCCCTGAAAAAGAATGACTTCAGGGAAAGAGCTGCCCACGTCCCAGAGCTGGGGATGCGTGAGGCATGAGGGAACGTGGGAGTCGGCGCCAGAAATGAACAGTATAGGGAGGAAGGCTCTGTGGGGACTATGTTCCCGCTGAGGCCAACTCAGCACAAGAAACGTTCTCAGGGCTGTCGAGCTCGCAGTTATAAACAAAAATGTTCCCTTTTTATAACAATGGTTGTGGTTTGTGTCTAGTTGTGGCCCCAAAGCCTCATGCAGTCCTGGGGCGGGGACTTCTAGAGTTTGAGATGAATTCATGACCCACTGGGATTATGGGCGATCCCCTGGGACGATAGCTCTTGCTATTGCTGGGATTGTGGGTGTGGGTGCGATACACAGCCTGGGGTTGACAGCCTGAGTGGAACATAAGTGAGACAGAGACTCTCTCTCTCTCTCTCTCTCTCTCTCTCTCTCTCTCTGCTGCCATTGTTGCTGTTCCACCACCATGAACTGCTGCTCTGTGCCATGTGTCTGCCCTGGAGCCAGCCGAGTATGGACTGAAATCTCCACGAACTGTGAACTAAATAGATGCTTCCCTCCTTCATTTTGGGTGCTGGGTATTTTTCTCATCAAGAAGAGTAATTGAGACAACAATCATTAATGTATCAGATTTTTTGTGTATCTATGAAATACTGGTAGTTTTATAATATATGGAAAATATAGTCTGCTGGGATTTTTCATATACTAGATAATTAATTGTTTGGATTGCTATCACTGTATTTCAGAATTTTTTTTTCCTTTCAAAACACATTCCAAAATTGTTAAAAATCCAGCTGCCAAAAAAGAGTAATCGTCTTTTTTTAAAAAATATTTATTTGTTTGATACAGGGTCTTGCTATGCAGTTCAGAATTACAGTGATCCTTCGTCTCAGCCTCCACAGCTCTGGGATTATAGCTCTGTGCCACCAAGCCTGGTTTCAGGGCCACTGTAGTGTACACAGGGTTTCAGGCTGGCACAGCATGGAGGTCCAGGGATTGAATTGGGGTCCTTGTGCTTGCCAGGCTGGCCCTTAGACTGCCAAGCTACCTCCACCATCCCTGATTTTCCCTTCTCAGGGAGGATTATGTGGTCAACAAAAGACCTTTTGCTTTTTCTGGTTGCTCAAGTGCTTTTTCTGGTTGCTAATGCGCAGAGGTCAAAGGATTAGTAGGAGCTCTCATGAGAAATTCAACCACGTTAATGCATGTCTTCTTTCACTGGCAAGAATAGGCAGAGCCCACATCTGTGTTTCCAGGGCAATACTGAGCTGAGTTTGTAAAGACTCCTTATTGATTATAAAGGAGTGCCATCTTTGATCTCAGACTCCTGAAGGTCAGGGCTCTCAATAATAGTAATAATAATAATAGTAATACTACTACTACTACTAATAATAATACAATTTTGTACTATAATGGTGTGAACAGAGTTTGATGAGGGAATCACTTTTTCAGTGCTTCATTTGTACTTCCATTTAATCTTTCTCAAAGCCCTGCAAAATAAATTCCAAAGTACATATTTTTTGGATGTAAAAACATACTCCAGTTGAGCAATGAGTGGGAATAAGAAAGTTAACAACTGGAGTTAGGTCATCCAAACTGATGTATCTGTTAGATTTCTTCTCCCTAGAATCTCTTCAACTTTATTTATTTTTGTTTTGTTTTGTTTTTGGTGGGACCAGGGTTTGAACTCACGACCTTGCACTTGTCAGGTAGGTACTTGTGCCACAGAGCTATCTCCCTGATCTGTTCCACTAGAATCTCTTCAACATATTTGCCTCCTTGTCCTAACTTGGGCAGAGAGTTTGCTGGCTGAGCTTGAAGCCTGTACCCCTTATAGACAATTCTGTAGAACTGAGTCAAGCAATAGGATTTGCCAGATGCTCCTTGCATAATGGATCATTCATCTTTCTTTCCTTGTGCCTAATCTATATATGGAAATAACCACAGTTCATATCACCCCATTTTGTTCTTTCCAGAAGGATAAAATACCTAGCTTGTCATAGTTTTACGTAAAAGCTTTTATTATGGTGATAGACGCCACAGCAGTGGAGGAACGGGAGCAGAAGGGAAGGCAGTGTTGCACAAATGACCTGGAAATGCTGACGCCTCCCTGGGTCTCAGATAATTACATGGAAGACCTGACCATGGGAGGCAGAGCAAAATGCTTATGTTCTCTGCTTATGTTCTCCATTTCTCAGATTTAATCAAAGCTATGAATGGTTAACAATATCTGCAGAGATATAGCTTCCTAACCAGAACTTTCAAAAAAAAAAATTGAGAAAGAGAGTACATTTCCCACTCTTGCTGTCTGTTAAAATATTAAAAAATTATTTTTCCTGTCTGGGAATTGGAACTAGACAGCAAGGCCTCTGTGGAGACGGGGGTGGAGGCAGGGCCTTCCAGCCGGTACTGCTCTGACTGTGAGACTTCTGGGTCCGCTAGGGGGCGCTGGTCTGCAGATCGAACTCTGCTGTTGTCATTGTCCTGTGTTTTCCAACTCTGTCTCTTCAACTGTGTTGTGGGCTCCGTCATTTCTCTGACTGCTGTACCTTTATTTGAGATCTGCCCTTTCGTCATGCTCAAATGCAGAAGTTGCAACACGAAAGGACAGGTGACAGACCCTGCAACTTCACTTTCTGTAGTAGGTCCTGAAATCTTATCTACATGTATATCATTTAGCTAATCAGAGGTCCGTGGTGAGATCTGTCAGATACCTGTTTTAAAAAAGAAATGCAGACACATTAGACAGGAGAATTGGAATGCTTTCACCACTCCTGCACCAGAACTATTATGCCAGTGAAAGACTGGGTTCTGGTGACAAAGAAACCTGGGGTGGCCACCTAAGGACATCAGCACCGGTGGCCAAAACCCTCCCTCCGTGACACCAGCACCACACAAAGGACCCTGCCTCAACTAGCAAGACCCGGGTGTTATGGTTTATGTCTAGTTGTCCATCCAAAGCCTCATGCACTCATTGAGACTGAGTGCTGGGACTCCTAGAGTTTGAAACTTGATCCATGGTCCACTGGGATTATGTAGTTTAGTGCTGATGAGGTTATGGTCTGAGTACTGATGGGAATTACAGATGTGGCCTGAGGCAAATAGGCTAAAGCAAAGAACCTGATGTAGTTTAAAGGGAGACAGAGAGACAGACTTGTGCTGTTGCTCTGCTGCCCTGATTGGTCCATTGCCTCTGCCACAATTGTTGCTGTCCCACCGCTGGGAACTGGATGCTTTCTGCCCTGTTCCACTTAGACTTGGGCCATTCCAACATGGACTGAGACCTGCAGTAACTGTGAGCTAATAAACGTTTCCTTGCTTCATTTTGGGCGTCAGATATTTGTCCCAGCAATGACAAAAAAGTAACTAAGACGCCAGGTAAAGACAAGGTAAAGCATAACAGCTTGACATGAGTCTGGATTAGTTTGTAAGAGAATTCAATGAAAAAAGAATTGTGCAGTCAGTGAGACAGATAGTTTCAAATCAGGTAACTGTGTCTTCTCAAATGTGTTGTAGCTTCATATTTGTAACCAAAACAATAAAACCTCAAGTAGAACACAAGAAGACATCTCTTATCACTTAGGAATTTATGAAATTATGGAAATTTAAAGATTCATACTTTCCATTCTTGTCGTTCAAAAGACAAATCAGACTATATAGTCATTTTGAGACAGGGCCTCACTATGCAATTGAGGCTGGTCTTGAGCTCAGTTTGCAGCCCAAGCTGTTTTTTTTAAGAATTTTTTTTTTTTTTTTTTTTTGTCTTTTTGAGACAGGGTCTCGCTACGCAGTTGAGACTGGTCCTGAGCTCACTTTTGTAGCCCAGGTTGGTCTCGAACTCGCATCAATCCTCCTGCCTCAGCCTCCTGAGTGCTGGGATTACAGGTGTGAGCCACCACGCCCGGCATAAAAATTTTTTATTTTATTTATTTTTTTTCTTGTTTCAGAACCTTTGTTTGTTTATTCACTCATTTTTATGGCTGGCTCAGCCCTCCCTGAGGGCAGGACTGGTGCAGCATGTGGTGCCGGGGATCGAACCGCAGTCCCTGAAGCCGCCCAAGCTTTCCCAAGCAGGCACTTTAGACCACTGAGCCATCCCCTCACCCCCCACCCCGCAAGCTGGTTTTGAACTCCCGGAAATCATCCTGCCTCTGCCTCCCAAGTACTGTAGTTACTGGCATCTTCCATCATGCCTGATAATTCAGTTCCTATGAAGAGCTTAAGTCTTTTCCTTTTAATAGAATACAAAGTGCACCACCTTTAGAGTCAAGTCTTACCAAAGAGGTGAGCACAGAAGCGCATTAAGCTCTTTGCCAAAGTGCCCCATGATTCTAAGTAAGCTATCAGGACATGTTCCCCAAGAGGAGGTAAAGCAGACTGCCAGGAACACAGGTCACAGAGCTGATCTTTTAGCTTGAAATCTGGACTCTGCTATTTACAGTGCTTTGTCACCTGGAACAAATGATGCTCAGCTTCTCTGTTTCCCTGTTATTATCAGACAAGTTGCAATGAGGGTACCAGAATTACTTTATCATGTTATTTTCCAGAATTACTTTGTCCGCATTAGTCATGCACTTCAAAACCCCATGAATACACTTCTTGGTATGAGGTTCCTAACAAGAAAAAAAGTTGCACCAAAGTACACTCATTGTGTACATTATTCTATCAATACAGTATTTAGTTGTGAACTGACTAATGTACATTAGACATGTATAGAGAATGGACTCTTTGTTTTTACGTAGATTTTTAAAATAATTCAAACAACCCTCAGAAGTATTTTTAGTTTGATTTTCCAGACGAAGAAGCAATTCTTAGCTTAGTTATGTAACTTACACCATGACACAGCTAGAAGGTATAGAGCCCTATTTTGGAATCAGATCTAGCTTACTCTTTTAACATCATCTTTATATTATGCCTGGTTGCATAGTGAAACAGATTATTGGGTAACAGTAAAGGAACCCTTCGTTTTAATACAGGCATTCACCTAGGGTGCACTGTCTTTGAAAAGAAGTGAGATTTTACCCCGAAGTTCAGAGAATTTAAGTTTCCTTCTTGGTTTTCTAATAGTGACAGAGAAATATATGTGTCTTGTCAGCATCGTAGGAATCTATCAGTGTATTTGAGTATGAATATATTCAATTCTCAGTTCAATAAAATGCTTCATTTGTTATCTGAGTTTTCACACTTGGAGTTTAAAATTGAGTCCTACATGGTAAGAGCAGAGGAAGGCATCACAAAAATCTTGGTTAAGAATCATGCAATTCACTGGATAGCAGCCATGGTATTCTCAGAAAGGACTTCTGACTTAGGGAAGTGTAGGAATCTGAATGAGTAGTGGGAAGAGATGGTGGTGGAACTGCATATAAAGATAACTCAAGCCATTATTCAAGAACCATATATATATACACACATCAAGATAACACTGAAGGCCAATTGGTGTCCATAGAAGTAGAGAGCTATGTACAAAGCCCAGGAAGGGATGGCTTCTGTTGCCTGAGTGTCCCAGAAAGCTGGGACTTGAGTTTGCAGGTAGCGGATCATCCTGCAGGTGCCCTGTTCTTTGTTTCCTTGAAATGTGATACCACTCATTGCCTCTTCCCCTGCTTGAAGTATTATCAGTTAACACATTCCTTAGCTGGATTTTTAGCCCTGAATAAAAAGAAGAGACTTCTGAGGCTCTGGGCTTACTTGAAGGAGACCTCAGTAAGTCCTCTGAAGCGTATTCATTGGGTCTTCTCGTCGGTTCTTTTGGCAACAACACATAACATACAAGAAGTGGCACCCAATGTGGGGCACAAAAGATGACCAGGGGTGAGTTAAGAGAGGCCTGACCAGCCTGGCGAGATGGCTCAGCGGTCTAAAGCACCTGCCTAGGAAAGTTTAGGCATCCACAGGGATCACGGTTCGATCCCCAGAATCACATCCTGCATCTGCCCTACCCCCAGGGCAGGATGAGTTGGCCATAATACAAATAAGTAAATGCAGTTCAAATAAAGTAAAATAGAATTTAAAAAAAGAGAGAGGCCTGACCGAGTGGGAAAAGTGTGTCCTGAGTAGGTGAGACCACAGGCAAAAGCTCAGAGTAATGGGAAACAATAGATATAGATAGATAGATAGATAGATAGATAGATAATAGATCTATCTCTCTCTATATATCTCTATATATATCTAATCTATGTATGTATATATGTATGTATCTATCTATCATCTATCTATCCTATCTATCTATCTATCTATCTATCTATCTATCTATCTATCTATCTCTATCATCTATCTATCTATCTATCTATCATCTATCATCTATCTATCAAATCTATCTATCTATCTATCTATCTATCTATCTATCTATCTATCTGGGGTGAGAGTGCTTATCATTTTGTACTGTGTGAAAAGAAAACAGTAAGAAACAGGGATGATTCCTCAAACATAAGCTTCCTGTGCAATATCCAGGACCTCTGCACCTTCTGAGAGGCAGCACACAAGGAGAAGAGTGTCCATAAGTTTGGAGACTAGGACCTAACAGATCAGAGTTCACACTGAAAATATCTAATAGCTAAGGCACTTACCTTCAGCTATGCATTTAAGTTCTTTGTTATTATTTGAAGATGAAATCACCCTCTACAACTGGCTACCTCATTATTCTAAGCTCGTCTGTTCTCACATATTTCGGGAAGCTGCCTTAAGCCCTCTCTGCCTCACACCTCCACAACCTTTTTACTGGATGAGAGACCTAAGTGCTGCTCTCCCCAGAGCATGGCGCAGCACAGCTGTCCCAGGACTCTGGCTGGGTGTGGCCACTCCTAGCTTTTTCTGCTCCTCCATGAGGCTGTGAAGTCTTACATGTTAGACTACTAAATATTCACTTGCCACCTTATTGCAAGCCCTAGATACACTGGACTGTTAGTATTAACAAGATATTACTTGGATTATTTATAAAGTAAATCAATAAAGTAAATATCTATATACAGATGCTTGTTACCTCTCAGTGAATATGTCAAGAGATTGTAAACAAGAGAAGTGTTTTTCTATTGGTGAAGCTCAGCTCTGCAGCCACCACTCCAAAGCCAAGGGAAGGATTCTGTCAGCGTACCACTATATCCCAATGTTCATGTGAGTTCTATTTTGAGCTATTTCACAGTGTTTCCAACCTTAATCCACAAAGTGTCAAATTTTTATGTCTGTCTCTAAAAGGACAGCTACTCCTGGGATCTAAGAATCCTCTCTTGTTCTCACAGAAGAAGAGAATACCAACAAACAAACAGCAGTTGCTGGTGACTGTATTGTGTTTGAGGAAAAGCCCTAGGAGCCTTTAAAAAAACTGGATGCTGATCGATTCAAATCTCAGCATCCTTAAATGAATTCTGATTTCAAACTTGAACTAAGAAATTTCCTTGCTGCCGACTTTGATGACAGAGGTTGAGATGATGGCTTTAGACAACATGACGTCAAGTCAAGAGCTTGTGATGAGACTCGTGTTGCAGGTGTCCATGGCTGCTTTGTGCTGAGCAGGGGCTCCAGTGTGAGCTGCTATAGAGTGCTCCTGAGTACGTGGCTGCTCCTTCAGTGTCTCTTTCAGTTATTTCCCCTCCAGCTCCTTACTACAAGGAAGAAGGCCACAGGGTACAGCAATGCCAGGTTGGCGGCTCCTTCCTGTTGCTTTTTTCTTGTGTAACTCTGGAAGAGGCACGGACCGTGAAACCAGTGTTGCAAAGCCCTGAGATCAAATCCCAGGGAAATGGTCTTGGGAAGCCTTTCCAATCTTGCCCGTGCTGGTTTTCTCTTCCACTTCTTCCTTTTGCTTCAGAAAAAAAACTATTACATATGAAAACTTGTGGCTTTTCTGTCAAAAGACAAAAATCACACAATTAACACAAAGTTGTATCATAAAAGTATAAAAGGATTTGGCTCACACAATCACACAGGCCCTCACACCCTCGCGGAAGCATTCACACATGTACACACTCACCGGGTGCACACACAGGCACTCATACACAGGAACTCACACACATTCTCACACACACACACACACACACACACACACACACACACACATGTACACATGCTTGCACATGCAAAAAGGAGCTTGCAGGACTGCCACTAACTCTCCATAGCATGAGTTGACAAGATCAGTAGGGAACCAGCGTGAAAACGCATCGATGCTTCGCTACATTGAATGAACATAATCCAGAATATTCTTGTTGGAAGCAGTGACATGAGCACGGAGGACTGTCTTAGTGATTTTTCTCTCCTTGCTGGGACAAATATTTGACACCCAAAATGAAGGAAGGAAAGGTTTATTTAGCTCACAGTTACTGGAGGTTTCAGTCTATATTCAACTGGTTCCAAGGCTGAGTGGTACATGGTAGAGAGTAGCTGTTCATGGCGGTGGAACAGGAACAGTAGCGACACAGGCAGCAGAACAACCAGCGAAGCAGAGAGCAAGAACAAATCAGGGCAGCAGAGCAACAGCATGAGTCTGTCTCTCTTTAAATTACATCAGGCTCTCTGCCTTAGCCTATCTACCTCAGGCCACACCTATAATTCCCAGCAGTATTCAGACCCATAATCTCAGCAGTATTAAAACATATAATCCCAGTGACTCATGAGTCAAGTCTCAATCTATAGCAGTTCCCGCACCATGATTGCATGAGGCTTTGGGGTGACAACTAGACATAAACCATAACATTCTGCCCCTGGACCCCCAAAGTCTCATGCACATCCCTTTGTGAAAAAGACATTTTAGTCCATCTGGAAGAGTTGCGAATGTCCCAACAGTTGCAGCATTGCTGAAAAGTCCAAGTTCCAAGTTTCCACGAAGATCCAAGGCAAACTCTCAACTGTGAGCCCCTGTACAATAAAAAAGTTAAACATATCCAACATTCAAAGGCATAAGATAAACATTATGATTCTAAAGGTTGCAAGCAACAAGGTAATACAAAACACTGGGACCAACAAAAGTCCAACATCCAGCAGGGTAAACATTAAATCCCATAGTTCCAACTGGAGCATCCAAAATAGCCAGCACTGAGTTGTGAGCTCCAAAGGCCTTACATGGCTCAGTACCTACAGCACTCTTGGTGGTAGTTTCCATAGTTTCTCTCTTAGCCCGGCTTTGCTCCCTTGTTGCATGATCCATGTTTCTGGCTTTTCCAAACTTCCAGGGTTTCCACTAAACAGGCTTCTCACAGCTTTACACAATGCCTTCTCAGGGGCCCACTGCCTGGCCTCCCAGGCCTTTTTCTGAAATCGAGGTGGAAGTCTTCTTAACCTCAGAACTCTTGCACTCTGCATACCAGGGGTTGCTGCCAGCTAGAGCAGTAGCCGGGCTTCCTTCTCTCTTTCCTGAAGAGGTCGAGGTCCTAGATCGCTGAACACTCTAACCCTGATTCCAAAAAACAAATTCTCCATGCGGGTGCCATTTTGGAACCTGGATTTGGAGCTGCCACCATTCTAGTACTTGGGTCTCTGTGGCTTTGTTCTCAAGGTAAAACCTCTGTCCTTTGCAATTCTGAGACTGAAAAGGGTGGAGAGCTGCCACCTCTTGTGATGCCCGCAGGCCATCATTTTGATTCTCTGGTTCCTTCCCAGCAGTGGAGATCCTTAACTCCATCTTTGCAGTCCATGACTCTCCTGGTGCTTCCTTCCTGGACAAACTCACAATATTTTAAATCATCCTACTTGGCTCTTTGCTCTTGATTTTCAACATAAATCTGGCTAAAAGCTGCCAATAACAATCGTGCCAGCGCCCCAATAGTTTGCTGCTTTGAAATATCTCTTGAAAGATTAATCAGTCTGCCGTGCTTAATCTCAGTCTTAGGCAAAGTCTTTGCACACAAGCAAAATTCCGACAGACTTTCAGCCAATCCATAGCACAAATCATCTGGAGTTCAGTGACCAATGCTGTCCTTTTTCCCAGCAGAAAGCTCCTTAGCCTGGTCTTTAGAGGCAGGCCTTCTGTCAGTCTTCTGGTCTCAGCTCTGACCACAATGTCCCCTACAGAACAGCTAAAGCTTTTGCAGCTCTTCACAAGTAGAGGACCTCTCCAAACATTTCCTATATCTGTTCATAAGCCATTCCTTATACCTAGGCTTCAAGCCAGTCTTGCGGTGTGAGCTCTGACCAGAATCTCTCCTACAGAACAGCTGAAGCATTTCCAGTACTTCACTTGTAGCCGGCATCTCTGAACCTTTCCTATCTCTTCCCATAAGCCATTCCCAAAAGCTTGTAATCCACATAGTCAGGTTAGTCCCAGCAACGACACCACTCTTGGTACCTAATTTTGTCTTAGTTACTTTTCTCTCATTGCTCGGACAAATACTCAACACCCAAAAATGAAGGAAAGAAAGGTTTATTTAGCTTACAGTTACTGGAGGTTTCAGTCCATATTTGGCTGGCTCCAAGGCTGAGTGGCACATGGCAGAGAGCAGCTGTTCATGGCGGTGGAACAGCAACAATGGTTACACAGGCAGCGGAACAGCCAGGGAAGCAGAGAGCAAGAACAAATCAGGGCAGCAGAGCAACAGCGTGAGTCTGTCTCTCTTTAAATTACATCAGGCTCTCTGCCTTAGCCTATCTGCCTCAGGCCACACCTATAATTCCCAGCAGTACTCAGATCCATAATTTCATCATTACTAAAACATATAATCCCAGCGACTCATGAGTCAAGTCTCAATCCATACAAGTCCCCACCCTATGATTGCATGAGGCTTTGGGGGGACAACTAGATATCACCCATAACACGGACACTGTTGAGAAATGCAGGCTTTGGCGCATTATCTCAAAGCTTCCCCCATTGTAAGAAGGGTGAAAGAAACCCCATAACCACCGTTACCCAAGAGAAGTTTCCTCCTCACCGCTGGTCACTCTCTGGAGTCTTCATCCATTGCAAGGATGTGTTCTTCTTTACTAGGTTGAAAATATTTATACCCTGTCTGGGCGTGACGGGCACTGGGAGAAGCACTAAAAGTCTGTGGACAAGAAAGCAGGAGGAGAAGCATAAAGGAGGCCTTCTGGGCCATTTTAATAGTTAAACTTCACAGACCAACTTTTAAACAAAATCAGTGCCTCTATCTTCTTTTCTCCTCCTGGCTCTGCTTTCGTTCTCTTGTCCATAGCTCTCTGTACTCTATTAGGTTTTATGAAATTGATCTCTGTGTGAGTCCTCTAACTGAGGAATCACGGGAGAAATTTTTTTTTCCCATTATGTAAATGGCCTTTCCACTGTGTTGGTTATTTTTTTTTGCTGTTCTGAAGCTTCTTAATTTGCTCTGATCCCATGGTGGGTTCTTGGCACTATTTCGTGTGCAACCAGAGTTCTGTTTAGAGAGTCCTTGCCTCTTCTATGACTTCGACAGTTCTACATATTGTACCTTGCTGATAGTTAAGTGTTTATTTTTCACATTTATCCTTTTGATTCATTTTGATTTTAGGTTAGTACATAGTGAGAGATGCGGTCTAGATTCAGTCTTCTGCATGTGCATAGCCAGTTTCCTAGTAGTATTTATCCAGAAGGCTGCCTTTCCCCCAGTGTGTGTCTTTGTCCTCCTTGCCAAAGATCAAATAATTGACCGTGCTTGGTGCTGTTTTTGCTGCCTTTATTTCACTTCATTGATCTTTGGGTCTGTTTTTGTGGCAGTACCATGGTTTTTGTATTACAGTAGCTCTGTAATATAATTTGAAGTCTGGGATTGTGGCAAATCTCCCTTTACTCTTGTTTCTCAGGATTGCTTTCACTATCTTGAGTCTCTTCTGATGCCATATGAATTGTTTGCTGTAGGATTGTTTCCACCCGCTCTCTAAAGAGTGCTGTTGGTATTTTCAGTGGGATTCAACTCAATTTGTATATGAATTTTGTAAGCACAACCATTTTTTTTGTCTTTTTTGAGACAGGGTCTCGCTGTACAGTTCAGGCTGGCCTTGAGCTCAGTTTTGTAGCCCAGGCTGGTTTCGAACTCTCACAGATCCTCCTGCCTCAGCCTCCCGAGTGCTGGGATTACAGGCGTGTGCCACCACACCCGGCTTGCACAACCATTTTGACTATATTGATTCTGCCTAATTAGGAATAGGATATCTTTTCATTTTCTCATGTTATCTTTGATTTCCTTTTTCTGAGTACTTTAAGAAATGGAATAATAACAAATGTTGGAGAGGATCTGGGAAAGAAGGAACCCTTCTAAATTGCTGCAGGAAATGAGAGCTCCTGTATCCGCTATGGGTGGAGATGCAACTGGCTCAAAAAACTAAGCCTCGACATTCCACACCAACCACCTCGCCCCCTTCGATGTACCCCCCAGAAAGAATAAAAGATAGCATATTACAGTGGCACATTTTACTACTCATGTGTACAGCAGTATCATTCACAGTACTTAAATCTTGATATTAGCCAGAGCATATATCCATTCCATTTACACATAGTGGAATAGTCCTCTGCTATAAAAAAAAAAAAAAAAAAAAAAAAAAAAAACTGACTTTGTTGGTAGGGAAACGGCTGTAACTTACAAACAAAATGTTAAATTAAACAACTCAGACATACAATGTCTATGTATTTCATGTGGTATGGCTTCTCTTGCACGCTGCATGGCTTCTCTTATATGAAAATTTCTAACTATAAGTAAAGTGTGCAGTAGAAGGATGCACAATACGAAGGAGAGACCTAGGTTTCTCCCAAACAGGGAGTTAAGAGATAGAGAGAGGAAAAGGAAGGGAAAGGAAGTGAAAAATGGATTCATCGGCTACGTGCCTGTATCAGCTCTTCATGTGGAACCCAAACATCATGTACTACAAACATATACAAATAGAACTTTTTAAAAAAGATAAAACAAGTGTGTTGCCATAGAAATTATGAAGATCATGCACACTGCTTTGCTACTTTGGTTACCTGAGAAGATCTACCTTTTTGGAGCCCAAGTGAAAGCCGTTAGCCTCTTCTTCTCCTCCCTCCTCTTCGCACAGTGCACCTCTCTTGGTTCCAGCATTCTGCCTACTTTCTAAGGTCATTGCCTCAGAAAACCTCTAGCAATCTTCCACCAGTGATTTACCCCATTTTCCTTACTAATGATACTCTCTAATCACTCTGAAATTAAAACAACAAAAAAAGGAAAGATAGAATTGGGGGAGGGAGAGATCACAGAGAGGGAAAGAAGGCGTTTTTGTCCCCAATACCCCTCTCCCCCACACATGTTAGTATCCACGACATGGTCGCTTTCTCCTCATATCGCGTAAAGCTGCATGGACTTGCTTTCTATAATTCCTCTTCTATATAGGTCATGTCCAGCTCCTGTCTCAACACCATTTCTGCTTATTTCAAAATTAATATCTAGGGCCTGTGAGATACCTCAGCAGGCAAATCACCTTAGGCAAGCACAGAGACCAGGCTTCAATCCCCCACAGCACATGCTGTGCCAGACCCACTCCCAGGTACACGGAGCTGGCCACTGAGATCAGGTGTGGTGTCACCTGGCTATAATTCCAGTTCTGCAGAGGTTAAGAAGGGGAGGATAACTATGAGTCTGCAGTGTATAGTGAGACCTTGTACAAAATGCATAAAAATAACAAAAATAATTTTTTAAAAAAGTGGCTAAAGTCATACAACTTTCAATTCAATGAAAGCACTTAGCCTTCAGCTTATTTGATCTTGCACTGTCCCACCTCTTGGTATGATGTCACTGTACTTCAGAATGAAGGGCTAGCCTCCCTGATTCCTATGCAGCTCTCACCTCAGAAAACATTACACAGTACACACCTTAAATATAAGCTACATAATGGAGAGCTAATTCTGTTTGCATTTTCTTGATTCACAGGCTCATCAAAATCTGGTTACTCTTTGCCTGACAGTTCAAATAGGATGTTCTAAAAAGCTTCAAAATTGATACAGCGTATAAAACTTACATTCTGGCAGAAAACCAAATAAGGAAAAATAAGATGTACACCTCATATGTGATCTCCTTGAAGGAGAAAAGAATAACATAGAAAATTTATTCATGTAATCATAGATTGGTGGAGCTTAATTCCTAAGTGATTATCTTTAAAAAAAAATAGCTTTGTGCTTCAGTTGATGGGAAAAAAAGGAGCCTTTTGAACCCTTATGGAAGAGGCAAGGCTGCCACTGGACGTAGAACATCTGTAGACGTGTGGCTGCCCACGGTGCTGATAGGGTATTGTGGCGGATCAGAATGTGAGCTAGACTGAGAAAAGACGGCAAGCGGACTCCAAAGTGATGAAATGTTTGTGTGGAACCATTTGTAGGTGATTGGTCAGATTCCATTTGCTGAGGGAAAATACTGGGAGAGAAGTTGTTGAGGTGGAGAAATCAGTATTTCATTTCAAACTGGGGCCTAAGAGGATTCTCAGGGATTGGGGAAGGACCTGAAAGGACAGAGGCTCATAGCAGATGTCATTAGAGGAACAAAATGAAGATTAGTGAGCGTCAACAAAAGGTAGCATTGGAAGGCCTAAGACTCTCTAGTAAAGAGAAAGATGGAGAAAGGGAAAGAGAGAGGGGTAAAGATGAGGTAAATATAATTAAATGACTTAATGCTGAGAAAAATGGAGAAATTAGCAGGGTAACTATGAAGCTGGAGAAAAATTAGAAGAACTATGGGGTAAAATGTTATATACTTCCGTGCAGATTCAAGATCGAAAACTAATGGCTAGGATTATGAAGCAATAAGGAAAATCTATGATCAAGAAAAAAGAGAAAGACATCATCGCATAGAAAAAAGTAGCTATTTTTAAAAATAACTATTAAGAAAAATCAGAAAAGCTGTAATTCCCAGGAGAATTTAACAAATTTAAACAAAAGCAAGGGAACATAGAAGTCTGTTTTCTCCATTTGAATAATTAAGGTTAGCCACACCCCACATCTCAGAAGCGAATGGATTAGCGAAGTCCGCTGTGATTTAGGGAAATGAATTATGAATTGAATTACCTACCACAGTGGTGCTGAGATGAATTAAGACAGTCACTTAATAAAGTTTAAGGAACAATTAAGTTTAAAATGTTTCTCACTGCTTTTCTGTTCCCTCCCAAACTCATATCCTTACTTCAGATAAGAATCCAGAATTCAGTTAGAGCTCTGTTTATGTTTTTTTTTTCCTTCTTTTCTTCAAAGTAGTGATAAGTCATAGTTGATTCTTTAGGGTTTCTCAAGTAATCTTCCTAGCTCAGTTTTGAAAGAAGCTATTCTGTGCTTTGTTTTTAAGACATCTAATAATTAAACCAATCTCCCAATTATAAAAACCAATAATCATATTAAACCCTTTGCATATACTGTACCTTGTGATATACCTCTATGGCACTTCAGGAATTATTATTTTTTTCTCTTCTTGTATTTTAGTACAGAGTGTATAGGATCTCACTACATAGATTGGACTCATAGCTATCCACCTGTGTTCTGCCTCCCAAGAGCTGGGATTCAGGTGTATGCCACCACCCCCAATCTCAATCACTGTCTCAGCATGCTCTGGGGTGCGGCCAGCATGGCATGCCATAAAATCACTTCCGTTATCCATGCTTTAACCTCATTAATTTGACTTTCTGCAGAATTTTAAACTTACAAAGACCAAACATTCTAAGTTTACTCTTAATGGAAACTGACTCAAGCCCAGTTGACTTGGCATGATGGTAGCTCTCCTGCAGAGACCGGAGAATCTGAGTCACGTGGGGTGTCACATTCGCCAGTTCCATCAGATACAACTAACACTAAGGAACGAGAGTGTCCCTTGGGAGCTCCAGGGTGAGGACTTAGATACTTATGTGGACTGAGGAGAAAGGAAGAGAGTGGCAGTGCGTAGCATAAGGCTTAGCACTCAGGGTGAACACTGGGCTAGAACCCTAGGCTGAATGCCTCCACCTCGCTGTACCGTCATGCCTTCATGTACAGCACAAGGACAGCGTCAATCATCAGTGTACAGCCTAGAGCACAGATCAAACACGGGCTACTCCTGCAAAGTCATTAACACATCGCTAGGCACATATGTAAAGCCACTTTACAATTGTTTTCTTTGCTGTGTCCTTGTGCTAGGTGCTCCCTGAAGTTTAACAAAACTCATCTAACAAATGGCTTTTCTCCTCGCTGTTGTTGGAAGTAGAGTGGGCTTCCTTGTCGGAAAAAAAAGTCCCACTTGAATCATTCTGTATCTGTAGTGCCATCTCGCTTGTAAGACTGATGTATCACGGCAGTGTCATTAGAAGCAAAAGATAGAGGATTTCCCAGTATTGTCCCATTTGTGCCACTTTCAGAACCAATCTGTTTGTCACCCCTCTTCACAGATAGCAGCTCCATTCTTCGGGGCTGGGTGCTTCGTCGGATCTGCGTGCTCAGGCTTGACTGCCTGACTGTTCCAGGATGCCTATTCATCAGGCCCTTAATCATGGCCTCACATTTCTGCTGAATGCTTCCCATTTGTCTACACTGCCTTCAAACTGAGACTCTGTAGACAGTTGGAATTCTGATAGTGGAATTTCTATGCCACTAGAGAGGGAGTCTACCTTATTCCCAGACCACAACCTGAGGGCTTAATGTCTTCACATAACCTTGGCCTTTTCAGACCCAATATTACCTGTGTAGCTGATCTCAGTATCATCTCTGAAACCGCCCACCTTCCTTTTACAAAGTTCTTTGACCACATCATTTTTTGTGTTTTTGTCTTCTTGACTGGCTACATGCAAATTGTGCAAGTTTGCTTTTTCTCCAAATGGCATCGCATTGTCCCACGGAAAGTGACATCTGATCGCAAAAGCTGCTCTTAATACTCTACACGATTGACTCCCTGCATCGGTGCAAACTGTTGAGTTTAGGAGACACAGTTTTAAACACAGGCATCCTTTTTCTTTTTTTAAAAATAAGAACTGGTGCCAAGTTTTATAAATGACCTTATTTTTAAATGCATACTTCAAGTCTGGCTCAATTATACAAATAGGAGGTTCATGCCATTCACGAACCAATTTGTTTTACCAAGTACACAGCTTGATAAGTGTCCACAAGGTGACTGATTTGTGTTTTGTACAAGAGGAAGAACTTGCCTTGGATAACTGTGAGCATCTTGTTATATCCCATTCCCAAATCTGTCAGCTATCTAATGACAGCCAGAACACAAAACAATGTTTCTCCTGCGCATGAGCAATAAGGACCATGCATAAAAATAGCTTTCTTTCTTTCTTTCTTTCTTTCTTTCTTTCTTTCTTTCTTTCTTTCTTTCTTTCTTTCTTTCTTTCTTTCTTTCTTTTTCTTTTTTTTTTTTTTTGGTGTTTATTTGATTGGGGAGCAAGCTGTGCTATATGTACAGGCTCTTAAGAAATGACCATACATGCATAGTGTCTTCATTTTCCATTTGCCTAGTCAGTAAGATTCTGTATTCATGGTCGTCATACTGCTGAAACACTTCTGAAAAGACAACTTGAAGGAAGTCAGATTGTGATAGGTTTGCATTTCCTAATCTAATTAAAATGTTTCAAGAGATACTTTTGATCTGAATAAAGGTTAATCTTCATTATCCAGATATCAATTTCCATCAGTTGAAGTTTTCAAAGATGCTGGAAACCACAACGTAGTATCCTGAGAAAATTGACACAAACGTTTCATGTGACCTTAACTCATGTTCATCCATTCGGCTGAGCAAAGAACATCTCCAGGTGGAGATGGAGATACCGGGGTAAATATTATACAGCTATAAAGTGAAATTATTTTATCAAAGGCACAACATGTTTTTCCTTCTCTTCCAACAAGATTGCATATGTGAAGCAAGCTCCACCCTTTCTGGGAAACATTCATGTTTCACCACATCTTTTTATCATCTTCCTGACTTTGGGGTGTGACCCAGTGTTGGACAATTTTCGCTATCCTGGTTGTCCTCCTTGAGTCTTGCAGCCCCATGATTTTCCATAGATACTGTCTCTGCATTCTCACATTTATAGAAGTTCCTCTGGAGTTTCTCTGTGCTCCTGATATTTTCACTTTGACTGATATCAGGGTCTAATCCTGCATATGCCCTAGAGGAGATCCAGAACTCTCTTCGCCTGACCTGCTTTTAACAAAGTCTTCACAGCCAATCTGTTAATGGCAACTCTAGCCTTTCAGTTGCTTAAAACACATTGTTTTGGTCACTACATTCCCCTCCCACCCAATAGTACACCTTACCACCTCTGTATTCTTAACAGATCTGGATCCCAGTCACTTATTGACACTTCTGTTCTGTGGCCAATCCCTGAAGCCACCGTCTCTCCCCAGGGACACGATAGGAGACCCCGGCTGCTCTTACTGTTTCAAACCAGTTCCCTCAAATTTTCCCTCCACTCAAAACCCACTAAAAACTCCTGTCTTAGGTGATTTTTTTCTACTAAGGAGCACGTTTTCCCGCCAGCCTTTATTTTTAATTGTTCAGTGATTTGACTGCCACTCAATATTTGCACATACTTTTGATGTGCAACATGGTGTTTAAAATCTTGTTCATATTGCACAATGATCCAATAAAAATGACTAGCATATTTATTGCCCTAAATTTTTAAATCATTTCTTTATGCTTAATAGTATTAATTATGAATAATATTAATACTTCAACAAATTAAACAATGCAGGAGTTGTCTTTACATGTTGATGGTGTTATTTTGGGACACCCAAGAGTGACATTGCTGGGTTGCTTGAAAGGTCTGTATTTATTTGGGGATTTTTGAGATGCTTTCACACTATTCTGCACTTAAGTCAAGTACTTTTGACAATGTACAAAGCCCCAGGTGATGGGGCATCAGAGGATCCGACTGTCCTAGTCTCTGTCTCTTCTGGTAGCCAGCAGTTTAACTTCACCTTATCTAGGTCTTAACTCAGATTCACCTGTTTAGTGATTACTTCATTTAAACGTGTAAATCCATGCACATTCTCTACCTTCTTTGATGTTTTACTTTTCTCCAGAGAACTGACTGCCACATAACATTCAACTATGTTAGTTATGAGTACTCATCTCTTTCTGCAAAACAAGTTAAACCCCACCAAGATGGGTTGCTTTTGCCTGTTTATACACTTTCCTGTCGCAAAATTTCCAACCATGTCTGGTACACAAAGACACTTATTATTTTTTTTTTATTGAAAGAATTAAAAACACAGCAAACTGGTCAAGCAATGGCTGTGACTCATCCAGATGGCTGACACTGACAACAGTTCTACAAAGCACTGTACATGGTTCCAAAGTAAATCCTGAGGGGATTTGACCTTGGGAGATACAAAAACTACATATTTTGTTATACAGGTCTTGCATTCACTTGCCCTTAACCACTCAGCAGAAAAGTTTAAACATGACACATAAAATGTAAAGGTAGTTTAGTATGCTGAGCTGTAAAAGGCTCTAATCAACAGCTTCCAACATTGCCGGTTTCGCCAGTAACCCACTGGCGAAATGTTATGGAACATTTGACTATGTATACAGCTACCTTCTGTTAGATCAAAGAGAAGAAATCTATTGTACTAATAACCATTAGAAAATTTAGCATGTCTACACCCTGTGCTCTGTATAACTACAAGGAGGACAACAATATGCATTGGATCAATTATTGGGAATATACTACTAATGTGTTTTGAAACCTTCACATTGTAATTCCTTATTAAAAGTAATAAAAAAGATAAAAAAATAAAAACACAAATGCTACCAATCATCCCATTTTATAATCACTTACAAGATATACTAGGAAATTGTGATTATGAGAATGATCACTGTACCATATTCACACTGTAAAAATATTTATTTAAATAGGAAGGCAGAAAAATAAAACCAATATAAATGCTCCCTGCTAGAACACTTTTTTCGTGTATAATTTCTTGCCCATAACTATGTTACTGTTAAACTTTTAAACCTCTAAAGAGATAGCCAGGATTGGTGGCAGACACCTGTAATCCCAGGACCTTGGAAGGCTGAGGAAAGAGGACCAGCCTGGACAATTTAATGACTTAAAGACTTTGTCTCAAAATACCTTCGTGTGAATCTCCCATGTGTGAGCTCCAGTACCTGAAACAAAATAAAATAAGATAACCTTCAAGATGTATCTCAATGAAGAAAAATTAATAAAAAAAGAAAAGGATAATAAGGCCATCCCAGTGCACTGCTCAATGCCACAGTCAGAAGTGTTCTGTGACACTAATGTTTGCCTCCTCACGCATGTAATTGTAATAAAGTTAGGGACATGGGTCCACCACAGGGGGCCGGGAACATGATTGCATGCCTTTTCAGTGTTTCCAGGCAAACCTAGAGGAGGCTGGCGTTTGTGGCGCTATGTTTCTATGCAAATACTGAGCCTAAAACACCTCGAGTGGGAAGGTAACTTCGCTAATGTGTGGCACGAATTTCTTTTCTCTCTATATTTATAAAAGAGCCATTCTTCTTCCCAACCTAGGTTGTAAAATATCTTCAGGCTGACTTCATATATGTACAGAATTTTGAGGTCCCTGAAACTTAAAATAGTTCTAAGAAGCCAAGTATTTGTATCATTGGTAGAATTAACTCTCCTATCTTTTGCTCTTCCAATTTTTGTCTCCTTTGGATCCCTAAATTCAATTTTCCCTCCTTCAGCATTATTTTTGTCACGTTGACAGTTCTTTACACCTTGTATACGTAGCCTCCTACTTTCAATCCTTTAGCACATAGATTGCCATGTGTGTTAGGACATGATGAGTACATGCACACACACACACACACACACACACACACACACACACCTTTAGGATGTGGGGAGATATTTTTTTTTGAATCATAAAACAAAAATCATAATTAATATTCAGAAAGTTAATTAAATTGTAAGTAATTAAAATTACATTAAATATCTTAAGACAGTATTGCAAATTCAAATCAAATCATGAGTTCAACTTAGAGGCCAGAATGTTGTGTATCCTAGGTATGAATCTGTACTCAATTCAGAATACTCACATGGTACTTGAATAGGTTAATATATACAAAGATATCGACTAAGAAAAAGTTTGCATGGTAGTAAAGAATTACTCAGAATAAAACATATCATAAATACTGGAATGACAAATATATGACCAGAACTTCTAATAGTTTGGGGAAACGATATCACACAAAGTTCCAGCATGTCTTGGTCGTGGACAGCATTCATGAGGCTTACTGGTGGGCAGGTGTCACATGTGGGACTGAACTACTGCTATTTCCTTGATATCCACCTTGTAGACCCAGACAGAATCATGACCCATAGGGTGCAGGAGAAATCTATTTGTAGAATATGCTCATGAGCATATTCTGCTACTGTATACAAAAGAATAATTTAAAGCCCGGTTTTGTATATCTCTTTTTTTTGTGGGGAGTTATTTATTTATTTATTTATTTATTTATTTATTTATTTATTTTTTATTTTTGGTCTTTTTTTTTTTTTTTTTTTTTTTTGAGACAGGGTCTCACTATGCAGTTCAGGCTGGCCTTGAGCTCACTTTTGTGGCCCAGGCTGGTCTCGAACTCACACCTATCCTCCTGTCTCAGCCTCCCGAGTGCTGGGATTACAAGCGTGCACCACCACGCCCAGCTGGGGAGTTATTTAAATAAGAGTTAGAGACATAATATCAAACATCAATCACATTAATATTGGATCTAAAAAAATGCTGTAGTATACATGCAATAAAATAGGAAGAAATGAAAACATGCAATATTTAGAAATTGTCTCAATGAAATTTCATTTAGCTTTTTCATTTTATTTGTTTTTTTGTTTGTTTATTTATTATTTAATTTTTTTTGTACCAGGGATTTAACTCAGGACCTTGCACTTGCCAGGCAGGCACTTATCCTACTGAGGTATATCTGTGGCTATTGATTTGTCTTTTAAGTGCTAATCTCTTTCACTAAAAAAAAAAAAAAAAAAAAAAAAAAAAAAAAAAAAAAAAAAAAAAAAAAAAAAAAAAAAAAAAAAAAAAAAAAAAAAAAAAAAAAAAAAAAAAAAAAAAAAAAAAAAAAAAAAAAAAAAAAAAAAAAAAAAAAAAAAAAAACTGGCAATAATGTTTGTACATTTTTATGTGATACATTTTTATGTGATATATTTTGATAAAATTCATACATGAAATACATATGTAAAATGAGTAAAAGATCAGGAAATAAAAATGTGTGGGTATGAGAATTTCAACTATGCTTTGCCTTAAAGCAACATAAACATTAGTTTTTCCTAACAAGTATTTTTTAGTTTTTTAAAAGAGAATAAAAATAGTAAAAAAGAAACTTAGAAGCAACAAAGCATTTCGCTAAGATAAGTGATAGAGATTCAACAATGTTCGCTATATTCGACATATTACCTTCAAATTACTTGTTCAGATTACCAGAGGTAAACATGCAAAATTGATCAAAAAATAAATAAAAAGAAGAAGAAGAAGAAGAAGAAGAAGAAGAAGAATAAGAATTAAGCATTAGCTCTTCCTTTCCATAGGCCAATTTAACAACCATCTTTCATCCAGTATCAGTAGGGATGTCCTTAACAACACACACAGGTGGTCGGACTGAGCAGTGCCACCCCTCCCCCTCAGATCCTGTTCCCCTGAACAGATTCTGGACCTAAGCACACCCTTCATAAATTCTTGTTTGAAGAATGCATGAGTGAAGGTTCACACGTGCACTATTAGCCACTTAGTCATTCAGACAGAAATGTACAATAGGAAAGACCAAGGTTTACAAGAAGAATACTGCAGCCCCTCAGGGTGTCTCCTCAGGCAGCCCACCCACCCCTCCCCACGCGATATCTCCACTCACCCTCCTGCTGGTCCTGGTGCTTCCTCCCAAGCAGGTTGTGGGAGACACTGTGGTTCAAGGCTCAATACTTTATGTGACTTTTTGGCTTTAAAAAAAATCTTTTGATTTATTTGGTACAAGGTCTTGTTATGCAGCTCAGAGCTGCAAAGATCCTCCTGTCTCAGCCTCCCCAGAGCTGGGATTACTCCCAGTTGCAGTGGAGGGGTGGGGCAGGGGGAATCTATGAGCTTGCCAGGCAAGCACTCAGCGTTATCATTTCCCAAACTCTGAAGATGTTTTGTGGTTGGCTTAGTGATTTTGATTACATTATGGAGTTTACCATTGTTGTCGTTTTCTTTTTTGTTTGTTTTTATTTTTAAAAGGGAAGAAAAATAATAAGAAAAAAATACTAGAAAGGATCCTGAATTTCACTAAACAAAATGAGAGGAATTCAACAACAGTATATTGCGTTTTGGCATCTTCAAGCTATGTTCACATTGCTATCACAAATTTTGGTTTTGCGTTCTGTTTGTGCTATCCTCAGTAGAGCTGTACATATATTGGTGTCAAGATTGTGTCCTACATAAGTTCTTACCATAGCAAAGTCATGACCTACTGTGACACAGTCACTTGTTTGTGGATTATTTAATTTGGGTGATTTTACCTCCCCTCTGATGGCAGTTTGATATAGCACATGAATGAGGTGGGCTGACCCATCAGCAGCCTCTGCTACAGAGCACCCTTAGAAATACGCTGCATGTCTCAGCTCTTGGGCTTCCAAGTAGGCACAAGACAACAAATTATGTCACTGGAGTTCATAAAGGGCTTGGGATTAAGAGAAAATAGCGTCGTATCTGTTAACTAGAAAAACTGGGGAATAAGCTCTCAGGTAAATGAAATCTGAGGTGACAACTCTCAGGTAAGCTGGGAACAGGAAGCCAAGCAGGACTTGCTGAGCCCAACCTTGCATAGGAGCAGGGTCAGCAGCCTGGGGTTCACTGCTCTTCTCTTCTTCTGGTCTCAGGGAAGCTTGTGCTCAGCAAAGCGGGAAACAGTCCAAGGAAAGGAGGCGAGTCCCGGCTCTTGTCCTCAGGAAGTGCAGAGCTAGCTCCACATCTGTCCAGAAAGGCAGAACGGAGTTATTTTAGACAACAACTTTAAGTAGGAATCATGGCACTAAATCATTTAAATCTAAGCTCCAGGTGCTGGTCCTAAAGTTGTTGTTCCTGTCGAACAGACACTCATTACATTAACAAACTTTAAATGCTTGGATTACAGGTATATATTTAGAGGCCAACATATTTTGCAAAATTATAACTGTTTTATTTATTTTTATTTATTTTTTTTTTGCAGGACCAGGGATTGAACTCAGGCCCTTGCACTTGCCAGGCAAGCACTTATTCTACTTGGCTGTTTCCCCAGCCCCTTATAATTGTTTTAGAAATACTAACGACTATAGGGTTTAATGCCTTACTTGGTGATAATGCACATTTAATTATAATGTGTACCTTTCACAAGTTATACAAAAACTATAATGAATTACAGATGTGAGGCACTTTGACATAATTGTACCAAAGGTTGTAGACGTTTAACACATAGAATGAAAACAAAATTTCTGAGTCTCCTCAATATCTGTACGAGTGCTTGTACGTCTTCCTTATTTCTAAACATTTCTGTGGCAGGCTATCACGTTAATCGTACATAGAATCTGTATTTTAAAAATTAATTTTAGCCTTTTACTAACTTACAAGCATATCATCTCCTCAAGTTATGACAGTAAGTATAAAATTGTACTCTAATACATAACATTAAGGATTTCTAATAAATACTGAAGTTAGGGATCGAGTTGAACGGTTGGATTTCAAATAGCTGTCACTCACTAAGCCAGAAGTTGTTTCCCTGTTGAAAAAGTCATAAGAATTGTAATTGGATATCTTTTATTTTCAAATAAATGCCACTTACTCAATTTTATAGAGGTTTGAATGATCTAATTTTAACCTCTGTTGGAGTAGAATTAGGATTTGATCCAAGTTTCAAGCAAATATTAGATGAGTTCATCATCTTAGAAGAACGCTAGGTGGCAGTGTTGGCACAGTGAAAAACTGCTGCGGTCCCATACTTTCTTCATAGTCTAGAAAGGGAACCTTTAAAGGCTCTTGTTGAAGATCTCTGTACTACTTTCACTTTTTTAGTATGACTAAAATATATCTGTAATAAACACGAGATAGATTAAAATTCATTGTCAACATCTGCTATTCACTCAGAGGTGTGAACCATAACGTTTTAGGGATACACTCTGTGATTGCTAAAGTTAAAAAAAAAATTGTTGAATAAAGTAATAGCATTACGAATAAACACCCCACTTTCTTTGTCCAAAATACCTACGCCTTTACTGTAATATAATGATTCCACATCAAAATAGTTTTCAAAATCCTTTCTGAAAAAAAAATGCCCAAAGTTTCCTAGTCTGCTTACCAATCGCTCGCCAGTGTTTTCTCCTTTTTAAATGATAAAAGAAGCAATTCAAAACAAAAATTATTTAACCTGCACTAAGTACAAAGGTAGCAGTTAGGTAAGTTTTAAAACCACTAAGTTGTAGGTTAGTGTTTGTAGACATAAAGAAATGGGATTGAGGAGCTTGGAGAAAAATGGCCAGCGTCAGGTAAAGCGCTTAAGGGTAGGAAGATGCTAGAAAGCATCAGAAAGGCTTGAGGAAGAGGACAATTGTTGAGTGTCATCATGGGGACCTTCCAGCAGGTTGCCCTAGTGCTGACGGGAAGCTGCGTTAGTGCACCTGCTGCGCGCTTGGGGTCTGCACGTGTGGTGGTGAAGGGGAAGTTTGCCGAGGGCTCTGAGCAACTGAGAGGCTGCCGGAATAGTGTGTGTGCGCTCTTCCGCCAGGGCCACGGCTCAGCTCGGGGGGGCAAAGGCACAGCTTCCAGGCTCCTGGAGCCATGACCGATCTCCACACGTTGACATTTACAATGTTGAGCCTTGTTCTCTGGAGGCTGGCTTCTTTATGCTCTTCTAACTTTGCCTGAGAATCGCATTGGCTCATCCGCGTGTTGCACAGTCTGACTCACTGTCACACTTCAGCGGCAGCAGGACTGATGGCGCTGCATGTACCAAGTGGTCATTGTTTACTGGTCTTGGCGTGATGGAAGTGGTGTCCAGTTCATCTAAAGTGTCCTCCTTGGACTTTAGCGGCCTCGCCCCCAAAAGTTTGCTTAACACTTTGGCTCAGGAATGTCCTCCAAGCGTGTCTTAGCGGTTTCGTTGTCCTCTGGGTGCTCCTGGAAGAGGGTAGAGATTTCAGGTCATGGAGCGAGGGTCGTTGGAGGCTTCCCAGCATCTAGGATGAAGGTGGCCTGCTCTACCACACCGGCCCACCCCGGTGCTCTGATCCACCGCAGGCCCAGGGCTACCGCCCAAGCAAACGCGGCTGTAGCCTCTGAAGTTGTGAGCCAGAATAGCCCTTTCTTCACCAGAAGCTTACTTTCTTGGTTACTTGCTATGACAAGCAGACAGATAACTAACAGCGTGTACAGTGGGGAGCAGAAGGAGGCTAAGAGCTTCTGGGAGTTTGGTTTTCTCCACACTGGAGGTTCATCTCAGTCACCTGCAAAACCTTGGGCTAATTTACATACTTTCTCCAAATCTCCATTTTTTAAAGTTTAAAATAGAAATAAAAGGCGTGATCCCTCACTTTAATGGAGGTACTGGGGGGTGGCTGCTCACCACTATCATAGATACAGCGAAGAGAACCCCGCTGCTAGCCGCTCCGGCTGCTGCTCCTGCACTTGCCCCTGCAGACGAACGTCAGACTGAGAGAGTTCACTTGCTTCCACTTGGAAAAGCTTATTAAAATTCCAGTGCCGTACTTCTATGCTGATTTCTCCTCCACCCTAGGAAGAAAAGATTCATCAACATCAAAGGAATGTTTAAAAAACCACAATCTTAGTCCATGTACCAAACACTAACAAACCAAAAAACAAAGAAACAAAAACCTTAAAATAAAAGAGGACAGAATTAAAACATGGAAATTTTATAAATTTAAAATGAGAGAACAGCCAGGCGTGGTGGCGTACGCCTGTAATACCAGCACTCGGGAGGCTGAGGCAGGAGGATCGATGTGAGTTTGAGACCAGCCTGGGCTACAAAAGTGAGCTCAAGGCCAGCCTGAGCTGCATAGAGAGACCCTGTCTCAAAAAGACCAAAAAATAAAAGTAAAAATAAAAAAATAAAAAATAAAAATAAATAAAATAAAATGAGAGAACAACACTGTAATTTGCTGACCCCACCATACAGATGACAAATGCTTTGTTATGAAGTTGAAATGCTCTCTATAACAGAGATACCAGAGTGAAAGAGTTTAAACTGTATTTTTGAAATGTACACAGCTACACCATTTTAAATTAAATTAATTAATTTAATTAAAGCCTAGCCATAAAGCTTGCATCTCCTCACGAAACCATAAAGTGTGTGATAGTCAAGACCGCCTCCCTCCTGCCGGCACCGATTCTGATCTTTGCACATCATTAGCACTAAGTTGTCTTTCGCAAGGCTGAGCCCAAGAAGGAACCAAGAATTCCAACGTTCTGGCCATTGACCCCCAATGAAACAGCTTCCTCCTGTGGCGGCAGCAGCAGCCTCAGTTACTTGTTCTGTTTTCTCTGTTACTGCTACGACCTGTGAATATTAACTGCTGTCACCTCAAGCCTGAAAATGGGTGGGAAAGCCAAGTGGCCCCATCTATCTGTGTTGCTTTCCATTTTTGCAAAGACCCAGGGCTTCCAACTCTTTTGGCCTCAGGATTTGGTGAAAATTAGCAAATTGTCCCAAGAGCATCGGTAGAATTAGGGCAATGTATTTTATTTTATTTTAAGTTTTATTTATTTAGTTTTTTCTTGTTTCAGAACTTTTGTTTATTCACTTGTTTTTATGGCCGGCTCAGCCTGCCTTGAGGGCAGGGCTGGCACAGCATGTGGTGCCGGGGATCGAACTGCGGTCCCTGCAGTTGCCCAAGCTTTCCTAAGCAGGCGCTTTAGACCACTGAGCCATACCGCCGGGTCCAAATTAGGGCAATTTAAACCATGTCTTTTATCACTATTAACTTCTGGTCTTTTGATGAGTGTTTCACCCAACTTTTGAGTTCAGTAAGGATTTATTTTCATGCAGTACCTTCTTGATTTAAATGAATGACAGCTATTATAAAACCTTTAATATCATTAGAAAACAGCCGGGTGTGGTGTTTGCTCAGTGTAATTTTAGGGACAATAATAGATGATTTTGAGTACTTGCTCCATTCTGTTAGCACTGTTCTGACCTTTGAATATTTTTGCAATGCTTAAAATATTCTGAAGGCCAGACATTACTACAGCCATGAAAACTGAGCTGAGAGTGGTGGCGCACATCTGTAATCCCAGCCCTCAGAAGGCTGAGGCAGGAGGATCACTGCAAGTTTGAGGCCAGCCTGGGTTACAGAGGGAGTTCATCTACATAATGAGAGACTGTCTCAAAAATGAACAAATAAAATAATAAGTAATAATAAATTATAGTTAGCAGACAAATATGAAAACCTAGCCACAGAAAGATCAAGTAACTTCTCTACACAACCAGTTGATGTAGAAGCTAGAAATTAATTCCAAATATTGCTAGCTTCAAAGACTTACTTTCCTACCCTTTATTCCTAGCAGAGCTATTGAAAGAAACTGTTTCCCCATAAGAGAACAATTAATTAGGGGAATTAAGTTACTATGTTTAAATGACATAGCTCACTGAATAAACAAAAAGCAGGGTCTGGGATGAGGTAGGTTATTTAGGCAAATGGAAAGGTCAGCAGCCATATGTACGAGACAGCCATTCAACTTTACAAAGATCATAAACGCAGTCCATGCTAATGAGTGACACCTGCTTACTATTTATTCATCAGAGATCTACCATGTGCCAGAGACTGAGGGATCTGAGGGAAAATTAATAAATAAATAAAACATGTGAAACCGGTTGTGATGAGGAGGAGCTTCACGATGCGTGAGCAATTGCAGCTCTGTCAGCTCACACAAGGCAGCCTGGTAGCGGCCTTGCACACACTGGGAACGACCAGGTGGGTCTGAGCTCCTAGCAGCCAGAATGGCAAATAAACAGACAATAAAGCCTTGAACCATGCGATGAGAAAGAAATAATGTTACTAGAGGACAAAATTAATCACAGCGAAGGAGGTAGGCGATATTATTTCGACTCCAACTCCCACAGCATGTGTCTAAGCGGCCCGAATGCTTTCCCCTCCTACTCTCTCTGTTCTACTAATCTTTTATCAGCTTCATCGCTCAGGAAAGTAAGTGGTTGCTGTATCAATATATTTCTTATATTAAGGCCATCTGCCAGCTCAATTACTCTGTAGGTTCGCACAGTGAGGGACTTCTCTGAGGAATAATTCCATTGCAACACTACAGAAATTACATCACTCTGTCCTGTGAGACAGAAGAAGGAACTACTCAGGATGACAGTCCTACTGTAAAGAGGTCTGAGGTAGTGCTGCATTGTGGGGGTTGCTGTTCTTCTCCTCATCTTCAGGGCCTTAGTTTGGATTTGACGTCTCGACATTACCTATTGTGCTTGTGCTGTAATTTAATTTTATGAGATAATAAGATTACATTATTAAAATTTAAAAGGCAAAACACCATACGGAAAGTTGAAGAGGAGCACTTCTCAAGGAGCTGAACAGCGGCAGTAGGCAGGAGAAACCTGGTGTCCTTCAGGCCTTTGCAACCTTTCTTCTACAAATTGCTTCCAGTTTCCCGCAGGACAGAATCGATTGCCTAAGTCACTCACACCCAGGGAATCTTCTTTCTAAATTACAGACACCCTGGGACTCAGCGTCACTCTGCGGAAACATTTTAAACTGAGTGTGAAAATAGATTGTCAGAGACATAAGACCTTTGATACTAAGTTTAATAAAAAATAAACTTTAAGAGAATATAATTTTACCACAGAAAATGGGATATTCAGCAGAAATTCTCACGCAAAAGAACCAATAATCAAAGTGATCATCCCTTGCAAAGGAAAACATGTTCAAGACACAGCAGGGGGCATTTAATTTAAAAACAGAATTATTTTGTGTATGTGTTCCTTGTAAATACTAAGGTTTCAGGCTATGAAATTCTTTTATCTCCAAGTCTTGGTAATTTTTCATGAAACATAAATACTGGTTAAACTCAGGTTTGTGTCTTTCTGAAGGCGTATTCCTATTTTGTTTTTCAAGGAAACGAAATCTCTACGCTTAAATATGGTGAAATCATTTTCTTTTTAAATATTTAAATATAGAAAAAGATTAAATATGAAAGATTTAAATATAAAAAAGAGTTCAATGAGAGTATGAGTTCAGCCTCTCCCTCATACCTATTTCAGATTTGGGCTTAGAACCCAGTAGTGTTCTACGTAGGGCAAGGCTTAAGTACTAGGTTTCGGTGTAGCATAAACGTTACGGGGTTGTTGAACTTTATTGGTAGTAAGGTTGTGACAACAGCGCAGGCTGGGGAGATAGCTTGGCCGTCCAAGCACCTGCCTGGCAAGCACAAGGACCCAGGCTGAGTTTCTGGCACTATGTACTGCGCCGGTCCCCAGAATTCAGGGTGCATTGTGGCGGTTCCAAAGCTGGACATGGTGGCACCTGCCCCTAATGCTACCTCTGGGGAGGCTGACAGAAGGATCACCACGAGTCTGAGTTGGGTAGCAAGGCCCTGTACAAAGTAAATAAACAAAATATTTTTTAAAATTAACAAGGTGAAATGTGTGCCAGTAGTGAGAATGGTCTTGTGTACAGGACATACATGCTACTCTTGAAGTTCTTGCAGTGGGAAGAAGAGCTCACAGATGTCTCGAGAAGGCTAGGCTGCACAGTGCCCGAGCTGATAGAGCTGAGGACCTCGTAGCCCCATATCTCTTAAGCAATGCCTTAAAACCACAGTTATTAAGTTTTCTAATGGAATAAGCCAAGACCAGCTTATGCATCTCTTATGTACCAGCACATGAAGAAAATACGTTTTGTGAAGGACTCTGGGCTTAAGGAACACAGCAGCTCAAGGGGAGGGTAATGTATCCCAAAACTCAACTCACTTCTGGCCTCTGCATGTATGCCAAAAAACTAAGCGGACATCCACCTAACCCGTAGCCCACCAGCAGAACGCTTCTATTGACCAATGAAGAAAATAGTTGTCAAGTGTAGAAAACTGGTTCTTCTTCATGGTCATCATGTGAGAGTTCTTCCTATCTTAGGTCCTGAAATAGAAGAACAATGAACAGGAGAAGTGAGGCTCCCAGTGATGAAGGAAATTGCATTTGGGGACAATGATACGAACAACTCTTGCAAACACGATGAGTACTCTGAAACAGGACCACATCGGGGGCCAATGGGTGTGCTCACCATCGCAGGCTTATGGGCTGTATGTAGATGTAGAAAGGGGAATGGGAAAAGAGTAGAACTTGAGGAAGGAAAGGGAAGGGAAGGGAAGGGAAGGGAAGGGAAGGGAAAGGAAGGGAAGGGAAGGGGACGGGAGGGGAGAAGTGAGAAGGGTGAAGAGAAAAGCAACGCAGAAAGGAAGGGAGGGAAAAGGGGAAGAGCAGTGGGAAGGGAATGAAGGGAAGGGTGTGAAGAATCAAGGAAACCAGAGAGGACGTGAGGCAGAAGAGGCCCTGCTGCTGCTGTTCCTCCTTCTCAGTCCGCAGCCTTGGCCTCCATCCCGCCTCAGCAGGTTTCCCAGAAGGCCTTCTAGCGCCACATGACAGCCTGGCAGCCGTCCCTGGAACTGAGCGTGAGCAAGGTTGGAAGCAGAGAATCAAAGCACAGAATATTTTAGCAGAAGTTAAATATAACGAAAGAGATGTGTGGCAGAAATGTCTGGAAGCAGAACCCTAGTATGTGAAGGCAACTAGAAAGCCAGAAGGAAGGAAGCAACGGGGAGCAGGCAGGAGGCTGCTCTCGCGCTCCTGGCCGCTAACCAGCCCTCTGCCGGGCAAGCATGGCCCTCACACGTGGGGGGAGTTCGTCTCCGTGCTCACGGATGGAGAATGGCTCCCTGTGACACCCTATAGCCAGGGTGCGCTGACACACACACACACACACCTACCGTCCCAGCACTTAGGAGGCCCAGGAAGGATTGCCCTGAGCTGGGGGCTACCGTGAACTACAGAGCAACACCCTGTCCTAAAAGGAAAACTATGACCAGTGAGACCAGTCAGCCAGTTGAGCGCTTAGGCAATCACAAGGGCCAGGGTTCGATCCCCGGCACCACATGCTGCACCAGCCCTGCCCTCAAGGGCACTGAGCCAGTGCCTGAGTTCAGAGTCCAGGCTTGGTTTTCCATACCTTATTTTGCACAGGGGAGGCTGAAAACAGGAGGGTCACTATGAGCCCGAGCTGCACAGTGAGACCTGGAACAAAATACTAAAAAAAGCAAAAAAAAGGTAAAACGAGCAAACCACACAGTGCAACGCTTCCTGAACCTGCACAACTCTGAGGGACCCTCCGGAGAATTAAACACTTAAAAATGCTACCGAGGCAATACATGAGGGCAAAATGCTAGGGAAAGAACTCAGCGTGTTCCCACTGCAAGACGCCCTTCACGACAGAAGTTTTGAAGATCTCTGAATAAGACAGATTTTTTTTCCCTCTAGACCGGCTGTGTTGCAGATTTTCTCAGTCATTGGAATTTACTGCTCTTTTCACCCAAAATCACTGTAAATGTTGTGACATGTCTAAAATTGAGTCTGCCTCTCCACATTTCATGTAGCCTCCAACTATTTCTCTGTATAATTTGACCGTGCACTTTCAATGTGTTGCTACCCCGTGCTAGGCTGCACTTGCTATTTCTCATTTGGGAAGTAGCTGTTTGCTTGGCCGGAGTAAAATGCCACAGATAGAGACTGGCTGGCTTGTAGATCAAATGGCTTTGTTCATAGGCTGAGAGGAGACAAAAATAGCTATCAACATAAATGTGCTATAATCAGATCAGCTTAGGTTTAAAAAGTATGAGCAAAGTGAAATCTTCGTCTGAAGCTCTAATGGTAAAATGACTGCAAATGATGCTTAAAGCTTTAAGATTCTTAAAGCTTAAATATTCTTTCAATTTTACGAATGGAAAGTGAGAGTTATTAACTTCCCAAGTTCTATAGTTAGAACTTAAGTTGTCCCAAATTGTTACCCTATCAATGATGCTTCAGATCCTTCTCAGTACATGGCTGTTTCATCCAGGTGAATTTTTTAGGATTTCGTCCTAATGGGAGACCACCTGTGACCAAGAATCAATCCCCGGCGCTCAAGTTACATCCTGGCCACCATTGACAAGATTGTGAGCCAAGCCCCTGGACAGAGGTGGGTGTGTAGTTAGCTCCTAAAAAATGAACAAACAAACAAAAAAGTGAAAGAGAAAAAGTTAAGCTTTAAAGAGGCAGTTTCCTCTATTATGCTATCTTAAAATGATTCTGAGTTTTGAAAAGCTTTTAAGCCATTAGCGTTTTAAATTCTGTTTTAATGAACATAACATATTTATTGAGAGACAGAAAGACACAGGAGGGGGGGCCCTGAGTGGGTGTACCCCCTCGGCTTTTTAAAATTTGATGATGAAATCACCTCTTCAAATGATGACTTGGGCGAGTCATAAAAAATCTAAAAACAAATTTGTAGCAGAGATCAAACTCAGTACCTTGCACTTATCAGGCAGGTACACATTCCAATGAGCTAGCTCCTCAGCTCAAAATGCTTTCTTAAAAATTGGACTTATACAACAAAAACATTAAAGGCAAGAAAACAAAGAACAGTTTTATTTTCCTTAACTTCACACTTTCCAGGAAGGGTTCCTCCATTTCATGAGTTTTCTCCACTTTCATTAAAGCGTTTGGATGCCTCGCTACTGCGTGAAAACATTACAGAAGTAAATTACTCTCGAATTATGTGAGGTTAGGGTTGAAAATAGGCATTCGATCTAAAGAGAAAGTGGCCGGTGCGCTGGAGTGCTTTGCGATGTCCTGCAAGCATGCGGAATCGACCTGAACACTGTGCAGATCGCATTTTCTTGAAGATGAGGGGGACGCAAATGAGGATATTGTGTGTGACAGCGTGGGTGCAGGCATGTACGTGCGTGCGTGCGTGCGTGCGTGCGTGCTTGTGGATGTGTGTGTGCACCCTCTCCTAGGTCACGGCAGAGGCCAAGGTGCTGGCGCAAATGTCCTGTGAACATGCAAGAGCGTTGGGTTCATGAATCCTGTTTATACTCTCCAAGGAAGGAATGCAGTTTCAAATATCCTATGTCAGAAAGTCGTTCACCAAAATAAGTAAATAAAAATACTAAAGGTGATTAGATTTTAGAAGAGCACTTACAGATACTTCTTTATAAATATTTACCTCCACCTACTTTAAATCCTTGCATATTGAGAGCATTTAAAATACAAATTTCTGCTACAAAATTCACTGACAAATGCGCCACATGTCAAATTTTAAGAGAACATCTAATTGAGCTTTGCAG
Source organism: Myocastor coypus (assembly GCA_004027025.1). Taxonomy (NCBI): domain Eukaryota; kingdom Metazoa; phylum Chordata; class Mammalia; order Rodentia; family Myocastoridae; genus Myocastor; species Myocastor coypus. The sequence continues at coordinate 95,990 of PVJA010000278.1, forward strand.
AAAGTGGGATAAGTGACTCATTCTTCAATTTCACTGAGTTCCTGACTTACTAAACTATCTGAAGAACTTTCCAACCTACACCGAGGTTGAAAGTAGGACTAGAAATGGAGATATGAATATTTCACCTATCTACTGTAGGACATTAAAGCAATAATTTATTGATTATATGTACTCACAATGAACAGTGCAAAGTATAAACACCACTAACATAAAATAGTTCCCATTAATTTCAAATGCATCACATAACTTTGTTCATTATTCAGAGTAATCAGATATTAACATTAATTAATAAATTAATAAATAAGAGGTCTATTATCTCTTCAGTATCTCTGTCAGGTCCTCAAGTAGACAGTAAATGTCACAAGGCTTTCACACATTTGGAATCATCGTCATGCTGATATGAAAACAAACGGACAGCCTTACATTGTGAGTCTGATGGGCTGTCAATAGGATCAAGCACTTAGTTCAAATTCCAGTTCTGTCCTTTTTCTAACTGTGTAAGAGCACAGAAGTTCTCTAACTTTTGAGGGACTAGTTGTTAATAGACTGTCTTAGTTACCTTTTACTTGTTGCTGGGACAAATACCTGACACTCAAAGTGAAGGAAGGAAAGGTTTATTTAGCTCACAGTTTATGGAGGGTTCAGTCCATATTCCCCTGGCTCCAAGGCGGCAGAAATCAATGAAGAGCAGAGGAGAGGCAACAGCTGTGGCATCCATCAAGCCTCTCTCTTCCAAATTCTGTGCGGGTGCAGTGCGCCTCCAGAGTGACGCGGCTGTGAAGATCAAGCTCCTCCAAAGACGAGGACTTCTCCAAGGAAGCGGGGCAGGGGTGGGCCAGGCAGGAAGTGGCCAAGGCAGGGCGGGACTGGGCTGATCGCACACAGTCTTCCTCAACTCTGTTTATACACTTTTGTGCTGAGTCACTCTTGGGTGGCCCGTCCAGCCCTAGGGTGGAGCCAATCACGTCCTAAGGCAGGCCCTCTGCATCCTGTAGGATGGGGCCCCCACAGCCCAGAACCAGCTGAGCCCATCCAGCCAAGCTTCCTCAAGTTGACACAGTGTATCACCTACCACATAGACTTACTGTCCAAGAAAAGCGCTTCAAGATTGTGCAGCCCAGCTCGTCCTTCTCTAAGCTCCAAGGCTTGGGCTTGACTGTCTGGCTCACAGCAGAGCTGGTGAACACCCTGTCTTCCATATCACCACCCAGGTCCCTTTCCATTCTTGAATTGTAGCTTCTGCTTCTTTAATAACTAGAGCTCTTGGTGTTCTTTTGGGGTTATTTATGCTAAAACTTCCTACAGTTATTAAACATGTTTTCCACTTGCACATTCCACAGATTGACTTGATGGTTATGTGGAACTGAAGACTTCATCAATAAATGAAGCAGTAGCTCCTCTCAGTTGAATTCCTTAGTTATCACTGTATGATAACACCTTGCAGAAATAATGTCGGTGGCTCTGGTTTATCTAAGGTATAAATAGTCCTCTGAATGGAAAGCTTACTAAGTATGATTACATTGTCTCTGCACAAACAGTGACATGCAAATCAATTCGAACAAATTCAATATTGCTTGTAATGTAATATAGTATTCCATGAGTTATTTTCCTATATTTTAAAATACTGGACTTTAAAAAGGTAATGATTTAACAGATTTTATGGCAATAAAAGGTGCGAATGACTGGGATTCTCTATTCTTTCAAATTTACTTTTCAAATTACCATCGAAGCTATTTCCAGGAAGCTAAAGTTCTATAAAAATTAAAAATTATTGAGACGGAGCTGAGGAGATGGCTCTGAGGCACAAGTGCCTGCTGGGCAAGTGCAAGGTCGTGAGTTTGAACCCCGGTCCCACAAAAAAAAAAAATTATTGAGAGCTTAATTTCTTAACTTCTATTCTGAATACATAAAGTAATAGAAAAGAGAACACTGTCGTCATTAGTTGGTTGAACAAAACAAACTGAGGACATATACGTAGCAATGGGGCACACTACTTACCCAAATATTTCCATGGGTAATTGAACTTTACTAGACATAAATAAAACTTTAGCAAAGAAAGAACTGTTCTAAGTGAGTTCTAGAAAGACAGTCAAAGCCCAGACACCCTCTAATTCATCCTGCTGGATAACATCCTTTTCAACCACTATCAGAACCCCAAGCCCCACCCTTAGGGCATCTTCAGATTCATAGATCTTAGGCATTGTCAGAACTGCTATTAAATCGGTGGAATCCGTTTGAGAATCATTGGCCTGTACTGGTGGAAGAGTCAAACAATAACATCAGAGTTTAGATGCATTTGCATTGTTAACGTAAGAATGAGAAAGAGTCTTATATGATGATAGAAATGATGTTATTATTGTTCACTTAGGCAGTTGCCAGTCTTAGATAGAAGAAAAAAATTAGAATCAAGTTTTTGTATTTTTTTAATGTGTTCTGCACAGGGTCTTAATACGTGCAGCTCAGACTCCTAGTGATCCTCCTGTTTTCAGTGATCCCAGCGCTGGGATCACAGCGCATCTGGAGGTGGGGCCAGCGGGCATGTGGTGCAGGTTGTTGAACCCCAGTCCATGTGCTATGCCTACGCAGGCTCTTGGCCTGCCGAGCTGTCTCACCAGCTGGGATCAGGTTATTCTAGATTTATGCCTCTAATACTACCAGAGTAGGGAGCTGGCCGGTGGTTGCAGTGCCTGTACAATAGCCACAATCAAGCGAATATAGGAGCAAAGCCTCAGGTCACAGTACATGGGAGGACAGAGCGAAGGTGTACACAAGAGACGAGAATGGACCGGCACTGGAGAGAGCGCACTGCTTAAAGGGAAATGGCAGAAGCTCAAGCTGCTGGGACACATGCCTTTATGGCAGGAATTGAAAGACTTGCATTCGCTCACACACTCGCTATTGCGTCCTCACTGCCAGTGACTGTGCCTCCTTCATTTCCTAGACCTAGCAAAGCCCCGTCCTGGCACTGCCGAGATCCACGTCTGTACATCTCATGTGAATGAAATTTGTTCCAGCACCACCCTAAACCCCTGACATTAAATTTTTCACGTCTCGTACATTAAATTCTAAATCAGGCACCCCAAGAGGATACTTTTTATTGTTGATATTGTTGCTGTTGTTGTTTTGTGCTTTTTGGAGATGGAGTCTTACTATGTAGCCCTGGATGACCTTGAACTCTCAGTCACACACCACCATGCCCAGGGACAGTGCACATTTTTGGTGGGGATCAGCTTTCTGAAAAGGCAGCCAAACGTTGTTCCTTGTTGGGCTGGCCAGCTAGCTCAGCAGATTAAAGTGCCTGCAAAGGCCGACACGGGGACCCAGGTTCGATCCCCAGGATTAGGTGCTGATCCTGGCTCCAGGATGCACCGAGACAGTGAATGAAACTGGGCGTGGTGGCACATGCCTATAATCCCAGCGCTTGGGAGGATGAAAATAGGAGGATCACTAGGAGTCTGATCTGTGTAGTGAGACTCTGTAGGGCCTGTATGAAACACAAAAATAATAATAAAATAATGAAAAAGCAAACATAAAACAACAACAACAAACAGATACTGTTCCTTGTTAGGCAGTTATTACCACTAGGGTTTCCAAGACTGCAAGTAGTAATGTTGAATGATGCTGAGTGATCTGTACAGAATGACCACCCTCTATGTAAAGAGCCACTAAGAACTTCTGGGAGAAGTAAGAAGAGAATCTACAGGGTTGGCAAAAGACTTAGAAGATTTGGAAAATGTGCTTGTGAAGCTTTCCCAGAGGAATCCCACATGGGCTACATGAGGCCCACAAATGTGCCAAAAGACTTCTGGGCACTTCTTAAACTCGCTTTCACATGGGGAGATATTTTCTCCTCTTATCATTTATATCTGAAGCAGTGCTGGGGCCTTGATCTAGTCCGCAAGTCACAGTAAGGCCGGAACTGAACAGTGCTGCCATAACTTCCTTAAAATTGTGCTGTAGGGGTTTCAAAATGAAATCAGCGTGTAACTGAAATTCATTGCTATTGCAATCATTTGTAATTTTTATGAAGGGGGAAGAATCAGAAAATCCCCCAAATTTTATTTTCTAATCCATCGTCCAATAGTAACAAGAACTTCCCAAACATTGCTTTAAATAATTATACGAACTCTCACTAAACCACTCTTGCAAAGGGAATGGTTTCCCAAATTTAGGTTTTTTTTTTTGAATTTTAAGATGAGAAAAAATAAGCCATCAATCACTTAGAGAAGCGAGGCATGTAAGGGTCAAGGGAGACATTGAATTCCAGGACTATATAAATTCAAAGAATCTCTCATAGAGGGTTTCTTTGCTTCCTGGAAGTTCTAGCATTCAGTATTCAGTGCAAATAATGAGATCCAAGAGGATTAATGTATGAATTCATGTCACGACTTGCAGCATGGAGAGGTTTCCTGAAGTGTAATTATTTTACACTGACATGTTATATGGCTCAGTGTGTTCTTTCCACGACAGAATCTATGTTGTGAGCTTGTCCTGCCTCTCCTTTGAAGCCCTTAATAGTTTTCAGGTGCCAGTCTGAGAACCTGTTCACAGAGGGGTTCTATGGCCTGGCCACGGGTTGGGTAAAGCGCGCTCCCCTGACATAAGGTCTGCCAATTCATCAGCTTTACAGTGACTTCTACTTTGGATTCTGACAATGATTCAATCACATCCTTAATTCTTCTTAGGGAAGATTCAAAATACTAACTGAGACCGTGCTGATATATCTCCTGGGTATGGTATGCAGTTAAAGTTAGAGGCTAGAGACAAACTAGGTTAAAATTGTCACCAGAAGATTACATGTATGAATGCGGTTATGAAATATTGCACATTCTTTATGAAATATTACATAACACTTAATGACATTCGTGCATAAGTATTAAGAAGATGAGTTTTAAAGTCTGTACTGAAGCAGTTAGGTGTATCTTTGCATGTTTCACTAGCTGACATACTTATTAAATGAAGAATAATGGTAGCAAGTGTATAGTATAATTAATAATATTGTTTTTTAAGTGAAAAAAATTCCAGAAACTAGGGCTGGGGCGATAGCTTAGAGACACAGTCCCAGCCTGAGAAGTGTAGGGTGCTGAGTTTGATTCCCGCTACAAAAAGAAAATCACATAACCAAAAATTTCACAAAATAAAAGGAGAAAATTCCTGTCTTCTTAAGAATAATTTTCCTTCTCTTTGTCATTTTCTATGGCAGTGACTTCTGCACTTTGGTGAAGTTATGCTGTTAGCACCTATGGAAATTTGGGTCTTGATCCACCAATCTTGATCCTGTCCAGATGTGGCTGGCTGGGTCTGGCTGCTGTGCTCAGCTTCTTCCTGCTGCAGCTTTTGTAAGAGAGCCAACTCGGCAATTTCCCTGCGGATGGAGACCGACGAGGTCGCTTGCCAGAAGGGAATGAGCCTGTATGGGCGCGGGCTGCAAGTGTACCATCCCCAATACTGTGCTGCTCCTGCAGAACCTGCCATTCGCAGTGGCAGCCGAGGCACAGGGACAAATAGGTCAGAATCAGTGATAGGGATTATCAGGCAGAATACCCGGATGAGTGGCACAGTGAGCACCACAGAGATTACCAACATGGCGATCAAGTCATTGGTTATTAGAGTGACTCACAGGAGCTCAGTCTTTAGTCCATTTTTTTTTATTCAGTGAGAACCAAGCTAGCCTTGAGTACTTTTTATCATTTCTTCCTAAAACATTATTATGCTTATTGTACCTTAAAAAATAATGCTGTACATATATTCTTTTTTCTGCCTCTTTCCTAAATAGCAGCCTTTTAGTGCTGTACCAGTTAAATCCTACAGCATAACCTCTAACTTGCATATGGAGTCAAGAAAGACACTGTGAAAGGAGAGAGCCCTCATGCTTTTTTTTTTGAGGATCTGTGCAGTTTTACAGTCTTACACTTAAACTGGTATTATAAAACAATAGAAAATGTTTTTTATTTTATAGATTCGTGTATCTGGTTTCTGCGTGAAAGACTAAACTCACTTTTATTGCTAAATGTGGTGCTTGCCAACAAAATCCTAAGATGCAGTATTTTAGAATTTTACATATCAATGTTCCTACAGTATTGTTTGCTAATCCTTAAATAAAGTCCTGATCAGTATGCAAAAAAGGAATAATTTTAAAGAACTTCACAAAGTTCGTATTAAATGTCCAAGTGAATCACTCATATTGCCAGTCTTTCTTTACATGCACCCAAGTCAGAATTCTTAACGATGATTCTCCGTTGGTGTACGGAAAAAATCCAAGGACTTCAGGGTTCAAAACTCATGACAGAGAAAAGAGTGACATTACAGCAGGTCTTCTTGGGTGACTAAGTACAGAGGAGGACCTTATACGCTAGGTGGTATATCACTCCTCCGCAAACAATAAACTGCACTAGCGCAAACTTATCAGCATTATCGCTGTCTGGATTATAGAAGATAACAAAGCAGAGAGCATCTTGCGGAGAGGCTGGGATGACGTAGGCCCGAGTAGGGGGACCTACTTCAGCAGTCTCATGCTTCACCATGGACCATACTGCTTCCATGTGTACCTAAGAGTGCGTAAGCACTACCTCCGTTATCTAAATGAAGTGGTTGAACCGTTAATAAGAAAGCAATTTTACACACATTTAGGATATCAGTTGTCATATGCCGTCTTTCCCTATCTAATAATTTCAAATACGATGCACATGTAAGCATTATTCAATTGAACCTGGGTGTTTTTACAGTGATTTATCAGCACTTTCAGAAATCAGTTTTAGAAGCTCAGCATATATTCACAAATCCGGGAAAAGCCTAATGAATTCCGATTTTCCAGTATGAATGCTTGCGTAGGCCCTGCTGAGGAGGCTGTGTTTTCCTCTTCCCTAGGAGGCTTCTCGGCATGTCTGAGCGGCACACCTTCCTGATTTTGTCATGAGCTCATCACTGTCATGCGAGCCTTCGGAGGGCAGTGGTGCATCCACACCACTCGAGAACTTCCAGCACGAGCGTCCAGTGTCACGCTCCAGGAAAAGCCTCCTTCCCAGCGCTGTGGATGCTTCATTACCCAGCCAGATGTGTGTGACAGCTGCCTCCATTGTCACAGCTCAAATGGCATAATTTTGAGCTAGAGTTTAATCCAGAACTGCAAGTGGACGGAGATCGTCAGACCTCTTCAGAACCCTTATTACGGGTTTGGTATTTTTTTTTTTTTGCTGGTATTTTCCCCCATTTTAATAGGTGAGGCAGCTGACAACTGAATTAGTACACTCTCCTTAGTATGCCAGTGGTTCCTGACAATAGCCTGAGGGTAGAGGTATAGATAACTGAGAAGTTTTCTCACTGTTGTGATATATTTTTTCATATGGTTAATAAGGCAATTGAAATGACATTCTGTCACCGCGGTGTAGTACAGCAAGCCTCTGATTTCCCTGGTGCTACCGCTAGGAGGAGATGCATTTTGTGTAAAGAAGGAAAGAAAAGAAATGTGGTTAGAGCTGTGACAGTACGAAGAAATGAACGTTCCCTAGTGCAATTAGACATCTGCAGCCTCTAATGTTAATGAAAGGGCCGTCTGGAACTACCTTCCTGAAATAGCGTTACGAGCTGACTCTACCCGTGGTTCACACTTCCAACCAGTGACTTTTTTGCCGCACTCTCCTGTTTCAAAATTGTGTTGGTTTTTCTCCCACACAGATGAGGGGAACTAAATTTCCTTTCTCATTAAAGTAAGCAAGTTGGGTATTTTTATGGAATTCTCCGGGCTATGTACCAGTGGTACTGGGTTCAATCATTCGTCGGCTGGCACAGGAAGAGGCAAAGTTCACCCAAATGGAGATTTTCAGAAGCACTCAGATGATGAAGTGCAAGGTTTTTTTTTTTTATTTTTTATTTTTTATTTATGCATTTGCTACAGGGTCTCACCAAGGAGCTTGGACTGCAGGTGATCCTCCTGTTGTTAGCTGCCCCAGCCCTGGGATCACAGGCGTGCCTGAGGTCCAGGCCATCGTGCCGTGTGGTGCTGGAGATTGCACTCCCAGGCCTGTGCTTGCCTAAGCAGGCTCTTAGTCCACTGTGCTATCTCACTGGCCCGTTTTTTTTTTTTAATATGTCAGCATTACTTTATATGTTATGTTTAGTATAGGAAACGTGGAAAAAAAGATAAAAGTTTAATTTAGCCAGTAGTTCACTAGCTATGAAGCCAAATACATATTAATATTGAATAGAAAGTATAGCATTTGTTCTGTTCCCTTGGAATCCTTGGAATTGCACTAAGTAACAGGGATACTTGTCAGAGTGAAGGGACTGGCACACTTATCTTGGCTGAAGCCTGGGAGTGTACAGACAAGACAGCACACTTTGGAAATGTCCTCAATGTCAAATTCAAAGAACATAAGAAGAGCAGGTGCTAGGGAAAGGGTTATTAGTTCTTTTCTAATTACCCCATTGAAAGGAAGGCATGGCTCGATGCTGTATGACACCATGTGTGACCATGAAACACTTGGTTGGGTTTTCTTTTGATTTCCTTGGTCTACCAAACAGGGAAATAGGTCTTTAGGAGAACTTGTAGATGACAATGACTGAAGTCAGACATTTCTGCCACGACACAGCACCGACCAGGCACAAGAACGATCCTGAAGAGTCTTCATCGTGACTCTCAAATAGCTTCCACTCTACTTGCTCTTAAGCCTTTAGGAAGGGATGTGTTCATGAGTAAGAAACACAGCACTAAGCCACTTCTATTAGAATGCAGACTAGGGAAATAGGATCTACATTAGCGTAGAACCATCCTGCTCAGGTGACATAGGCAGGGATAATTCCCAGTGATTTAAAATCTATCATACAAGCAGGCATGGAGAAATACTGCCAGAGCTAGTCATTTACAAAAAGAAAAAAATCATGCTGTTTATGTGACATTGGATTATGTGGTTCAAGCAGATAATAATATATTTGCTCTGTTCAACTGAACTCATGTCTGAGTAATTTTGCAAGCTGACTACAATTTTAACTTTTGATAAAATGAGTTGAAATGAAGGTATCTCTTTGGTGCTGCCACAGTTAGGAATATAACCCCAGCCATGTTTCAGGGCCAATGAAATGTGAGTGGAAAGAGCTATCATTAACTTCTTAAGGCACACAGTCCTATAACCCCAGAAATCAAACCAATGGGCTGGTCTACTACCACACATTTGAGTGTCTACAGTTCCATGAGAAAGAGCACAGAGGACACGAAAATTCACAAATAAAATAAAGCTAAGGGACATAAAATATGGTATGTGAATTTAAAAATGAAAAAGTGACAGATGCCACCCCTATGAGAGAATGAATACCGCCTCTGTCAATGTACTTTTTGAGAGACTGACCGAGAATCTGTAAGGTGTCACTTCCCGATGAACAGGCTGAGGAGGCAAGACCAACATCACTGCACGTCATTTAGTTTAGGGGATCGCAAGTATGCAGCTATCACACTGCACTACATCCCTCACCCTTTCAGTCATTTAAACTTTAAGCCAGAAACTCTTTAAGTCTCCCAGGAGGTACGGAAACATGTCATCTTGTCTCTATCTTCCAGGCTACTGAGATTAGAGCTGAGCACCACCATGCCTGTTCTAGATTCTTAAACAATGTTTTTAGCCTCTCTCTCTCTCTGTCTCTCTCTCCCTCCCCCTCGCTCTCCAGCAATAAACATTACCTCATGAATATCAAGCAACATTCCATGTGTAGTCAAGTGTAGCTATTGTTAGATTATTTTGCAGATCAGAAATGTGAGTAGATTTTGAGAACTATTTGCCTTCAGTAGCTTAGCTTTTGTGATGGTCAACTGTGGCACATGCCTGGACTACATGTATGGAAAGCTTGAGAAAGAGAAGGGAGAGCTCAGTTTCCTAACATGTGCTACTCATACGTGACCAAGACAGTCAAGAGCTACTGAGGAAGAGAGGAAAAATACACTTCAAAGCCCTTCATCCATGATTAAGCATGATTAATTCGTAATTAATAATTAAAGCATGATGTGACTTTTCCAGATCTTACAAGCATCCAAGATCTTAAACACGGCATAAAGCAAAAAAGCGAGCAAGCAAGAAAGAGAATAAAAGTGGATTTTCTTACATTCTGGACATCCAGTTGATAACTAAAGAAGAACAAAACTTAATCCTCATTTTGTACCTGTCTTCTCTACTACCTTAAAATTTGGTCCAATTTTTGTTCCGCTCAAAATGTAGGCATCTTCACCGTTTAGAGAATGTGTGTCTAAAAGCTGGCAATACCAGGTTGATTATCCTTAAATTACCTAAAATATCTCACAACCTGTCAAGATTGAAGACATCAATTGATTTACAGGGACATTCAGCTACCAATAAACACACAGAAGTCTCTAGTCATTGCCTTAAACTGACCGTCATCTTGCAACCCAAGTGTTTTAGCTACTCTTCTCTCGTTGTTGGGACAAATACCTGACACTGAAAATGAAGGGAGGAAAGGTTTACTCTGCTCACAGTTGCTGGAGGTTTCAGTCCATATTTGATGGCTCCAAAATAGATTCTCACATGGCAGAGAGCAGCAGTTCATGGTGGTGGAACAGCAACAAATGGTGACACAGGCATTGTTCTTGCCTGAACAGCCAGGGCAGCAGAGAGCAACAGAGAGCAACAGAGAGGGGGTCTGTTTCTTTGTCTCACTTATATCATTACGTTCAGGCTCTCTGCCTCAGAATATAAGCCTCAGACCACATCCCAGAAGTACTAAGATCCACAATCCCAGCAGTACTAAAACACATAATCTCAGTGAATCATGAGCTGGTCTCAAACTCTAGAAGTCTCAACCACATGATTGCATGAGCCTTTGTGGGGACAACTAGACATAAACCGGAGCCCCAAGACAGCCTCCATAAAACAAATTGATCCCAGAAGAGTCATTTGTCTTATGGAGACTGAATTAAGTAACAGGCTTTGCTGGAGCCATCTTGCAAAACCACAGCTGAGATAATAATCAAGGAGAATCTAGATCATTCCAGCACATCCACAGAACTGGTCCTGTCCCTTGGGTAACAGCCAACTCAGTCCTTCCCATCCTTTGAGAGACGCGCTCATTCAGCTCCTGAATTTGCAGTCTCTTCCCATTTTCTCCTAACTCGATATTAAATATTCCCATATGTGTTTTACAAAATATTTAGTGCATACTACTAAATATCGGTGCATTAGTTTAACCCAAATAATAAAGTGAGCTGCAGAAAAGTACCCAGGAAACTTTATAAGGGTAAGACATAAAACAATGATTCATTTTGAGTGTACCTTGTACTTTCACGTAAGTGTTTCTAAATTGATTTTAGCTCTTAGAGTGAATCGCAGTATCTCATATAGTGTTTTCTCTCATCTTTTGTGTACATTGAACAGTCGTAAGCTAAGAAAGAATCACTGCTTTTTAGCACGCAGAAAATGCTTCCCTGTTCTTTTCAGATTCTTTTCCTAATCTCCATCCACTCACACTGCCTTGAGGCTTCCCTGAAACATAGCCATCATTAGTGCGTTACTGGAATGTCTACGACTAGCAGATATCCGATGATGATCACCAGCACCAGTTCAAAGTACTCTCTTGTCATTCTTTTACCGAGCTTGGGAGCCTACACCAGTGGTCAACATTTAGCACGTCATGAACTCTGGGTTAAGGCTGGGCATCTATACCTGAAGGCTCAAGTTATGTGGTATGGCTTAGATCTGAACATCCTTGAAAAGTTTCATGCGAGTGGAGGTGGGCCTGGAAGGAGTGGTTTCCTGGGACAAGAGCTGGAAGAGTACAAGTCCCTCCCTAGTCCCTACCCTCTGTGTCTAATTTTTGCATAGGGTGACGTGAGTCACTGCTCTCTACCAGATCCTTCTACCATGCTGTTTTCAAACACAGCCTAAATTCAGTGAAACCACTGGCCAATGTAAACCTCTTCTCTTGTGAGCTCTGGGTGTGAAATATCATGCCTCAGCGACAGAGAGCAAGACAGGAAGCTCTCAGGAATTTAAGAAACGAGGAAAATTCTTTTGCACAAGAATACTTAGCAAATTCCTCCCTGCATTCCTTTGTAGAGTACATGGACCAAAGAGCATTCTCGAGGACTCACCCATTTTTTTGTTTTCTTGAGAAACTCTGCACTGAATGTCGCAAAAGTTTGTAATTGTTTTAAGATCCTGCAGACCTGATTTCTAGAAATTGCCAATCCATTTTCTTCTTCTGAGAAAGATGCCTCAGGAAGTTATTTTCACCCCTTATTTTTTCTTGAACAAAGAGAGTTAGCTTGCTGCTAGAAACAAAATCATTAAGTGTTCCGTATTCCTCTGTGCAGTACATAACCTGCGGAGAGAATCAATTCTTTCCCTCAAGGATCTTACAATCTCACTTAGAATAAGGGCCGCACATTAGCATTTTAATAGTGCAATGATTCTGTGACGCTCTTAGAAATGCTTTATTTAATTGAGCGCAGACATCATGTTTAACCCTAAGGAAGACTTGTCGGCTGTATATTAGCATTTACCAGTGGGGAGTGACTATTGGCCTTGATATATGTGCATCCACCCACAGAGAGTGGCCGTGACTACATAGAGTGCAGTTGTAGGGTACAGCACAGGGGACAACTGTAGAGAGTGGAGCAGAGACCGGATCCATGCTCCATTTACTATAGTTGGTACACTTGAAAGTACAGGACAGTGAAAAAGTCGTGAAGCAGGGTGGAACATGAAATTTGCATGAACGAATTTGTGTGAGCAAACACTAACAGAGTCAATAATCATGCTTTTTATTGAATTCCAGCTTGACACCATTAAATACTAATTATTCAATATCTATAGATTTTCTTTGAAATAGAATATGTATGGTATTAAGTCAATAAAGCCAGTTATCTTTTTTTTTTTTTTCCACAGCGACACTACCATCACAAAGTAGGGTTGCAGGATTGTTTGGGAGGATGTCTCATCTCTTTTTCACAACTGAAAAGTACTAGCGTTGCTCAGGATATCACAACTTAAACTCATGGTCCAAGACTGCTTTGCTCTGTTAAAACCCAACATTTCTGATATTTTCATGCTGCTCTAATGTTAAAATCATAAGCACAGCAACAAGATTGTTAGAATAGACTAACTCATCTACACAAATAAAGCCACATATGCCTGAATACATATGAGAATATCACAAACACAAATGGTGATAAATCATGTAACACTTTCATTGCTATATTCTCTGTAAACATGCTTATTATACACAGACAATCGAAAGCCAAGATTACCAACTCTGTACAGAGATGTCAAGCCCATGGGTTGTAGGGCATTCCTTTTTCAGAAGTGGTGAGTCTGAGGACGCATAATGCTCTGGTTTGTCCCAGATTTAGGAAGAGTGACAGCGCAAGCGCAGAGCACATCCATCCTGCAACACTGCGTCTCTAGCTGAGCCTTCCAATGCCCCTGACATTACCTTCAGTGCCAGTAGAGGAATTCTTTTGTTTGTTGTTTCTCTGCTCGTCTTTCTTGTTTTTGCTGGCTTTGATGTCTCTAATCCTACTGATCAACGCAGGTGACCAAACTTTCATCTGTAATCTGTAGCGTTCAAATTAAAAGAGGGTTTTATAGATTCTAGGATTTTCTGGGCACCTCAAATAAATCCTCCCTAGTCCCCTCATGAATGGATAAAGCCATGAGCAGGGGGTGAAATTAGATTGATTCTAATCAATGTACACAGGTCACCAAGCAGCATTCACTGTCAGTCAACAAACCAACACAGTCCTATTTTCCTCCTGTTTGAAGTGACTCTCTTTATTGTACTTTTTATCCTAGTCCTATGTGATCAGGAGTTGGTTTTTCCTAGCAGGTATAAGATGCACAAGAGTAATGTGTCCTTCATTAGGTGACAGATAGCTTTTGGACTCCAGCAATATTCGGCTTCTTGTGGCTTCCTTCAACTACACTCTTTTGAAATGTTACACTCTGGTCTTTGTTACATTAAGAACAAATATCTCTTTTTCATAGAAATTTCTATACCTCTTTAAAGAAAACAGACAAGATGGAAATAAGTGCATTTTTCCTCAGTCACATTAAACACGAAGGTTAAGCCTGTACTGACAGGAAAGATGTATTTGCAAATGATTAGTTCTATTTCTAACACAGCGCTTGTCTGTGTTCTTCCTTTGATGTTTAAACAAAGCTTGTGAACACACTGGGTTGTAGGCTCTGATGTTGATTTATAGGTAGAACTGAATTCCAAACACTAAGCCAGGAGGTAGACTTTCATGAAAGGCGCAGACTTTCCCCCTGCTGGCTGGTGTGTGACTAAGAGACATTGTTCCAGGGCCTCAATCTGTCAGGACAGGTGTACAGTGGGGTTGTTCTTCAGGCACAAGGACCACATCCCTCCACAGAGGGATGCTTTCCGCTGTGCAGAATTTCTGGGTTTTAAGCCCTCAGTAGAAAAATTAACTATCTTATGACAAGAACAAAAGGGTTTTCTATTTAACAGTGATAACACACCTTTACCTAGAAGGAAAGGATGCGTCCCAGGAGGGAGAAGACAAAGATAATCATGCAGTCAGATAGCAGAGGAGACGCAGGCCAGGCAGTGCTTGCACATCAGAAGGCATGGCAGGGCACCTTCCGTGGAGCCTCAGTGCCTGCATGGAGGTGTACCTCAGCTAGCTGGTGGGTAGGCATCCAGGCAGGCACGTGCCTACTTAATGAAGCTATCTGGTTGTGGGACAAAAGGAGAAAATATTAATCTAATAGAGATATTTGGTTAAATTACTATAGGCATCCCCATCTGGCTAAGCTTAGGGATGTGTGAAGCATGGTAGTCATGCAATGAAAATGTGTGTAATAGCTCTGTCCAGTGACTTCATAAGACCTGAGAAATACACAGAACTGTACCAACAGCAGGGATGTGGGGAGGAAGGCAGGGAAGGAGGTAGGGGTAGGGAGTAGGGAGAGGGACAGAGGGAGTGAATGGAGGATGGACAGGAGAGGGGGAATGTAGGGAGAGAGGAGAAGGAGGGAGGGAGGGAGGGAGGGGGAGGGAGGGAGGAAGGCAGGGAAGGAGGTAGGGGTAGGGAGTAGGGAGTGGGACAGAGGGAGTGAATGGAGGATGGACAGGAGAGGGGGGCGTAGGGAGAGAGGAGAAGGAGGGAGGGAGGAAGGGAGGGGGGAGGGAGGGAGGGAGGGAGTAGAGGAGGGAAGACGGGGCGGGCTCCTCTGTATAACTTCCAGAAGTGTATCATTTTTACCAATGCTTTGGGTAATGCATTTTCCAAATAATGGATTGAAATTTTTTCTTTATATGCAGTCTGTCTGGGGATTCTGAAAACTCAGAAATATAAGAAATGTAAGTTCTTGGAGTTCAAGGATCAGATGTTAAAAGCAAATACATAGTCTAGTAAAATATACTGCTTTCTTAAAATGTTCTATAAAATATGTGAAAAAGGAAAAATCTACAGCAGCAGTGCTGGCCAAAATTAACCACTTTTATACTCTTTTCTAAATCTTTCTATACCATTTGCATAGAAATGCATCTATCTCTATCTCTCTATAGCTCTATATCTATACACACATATGTATGCATATGCATCCATAGAAATATATATATTCATAAATTTTAAAATGAATTTTTTAATGTTTTATTGCAAAAAACTTTCATGAAAAAAATTTATAATTCTGTATTAGTGGTAAAAGATTCCTCATGAAAAGTTTAAAATTACAAACACATCATATCTTGAATATAGTAGATTTCAGTAAGCATTTGATTTTCAGGAATAAGTAATTTCACGAAAATATGTAAAATCCTTATTGCATACCCAATTCTTGCTCAACTTTCTCTTTAACTTTGATCTATTTCCTTTTAGGCTTATTCCAGTAATAATTAAAAAATGTGTCTGCACTTAAAATTTAAAGCTTTTGTTCCAAACTTGCTTTTAAAGGGTTTATGCCAAAGTGCATATGAATCCATACAAGAAAGTGAGGAAAAGAAGTCTAAAACACCTTTGTCTTCACACAAAAGGGTAAAAAGCTATCATAAAAACCTAAGGACCAGAAGACACCCTAATAATGCCCTTCTGAATTTAGGGTTCAATATTCTGTTATATTCACTCAAAACATGATTTTCAAATTTGCTGTTAATTGCATCTCTAATTTCATAAATATGAAGTAAATGTCTATTGTTACACCCACTCTCATATGTGTCAGTATTTGCATTATATGTCTGTGTGTTTTCACTCTTAAGGATACTGTTCTTCTGTTTGACAATTTGAGATGCATGTCTTCTAACCCAGGGGTCAACAAATGAGCACTCAAGCTGGATCTGACATATAATGTCCATTATATATAGTCCTCAAATGAAACATTGGGTCTACATTTTTCACGTGTTATAAAAAGAATCAAACAAAAATCCTGACATGTCATACATGGCTTGCAGTTCCTAAAATACTTATTTACTGCACCATTACAATAAAAGAGAACTGACCCCTGCTCTAAATCCACCAATGGTCCTGGTTAACTCTAGATTTCCCAGAGTGACTGCCAGAAATCTCAGTTGGTAGAGACCCTAATGGCATGTCACTTTCACCAGTGGTGTGGCACAGACAGGGATGGTTGCAGATTTCATCACTCAAATATTTTAGAAAAATACTGACTTTAGCAAAATGTGTTTATTTTGTAGTTGCGCTATATTGTAGCATGCAAATATATATTTAAACTTTCTAAAAGAAAAGAGAAAATATGGCAAACAATCTTTTTAGTTTTACTGTTACAAGAGCTTTGTTTTCTAAGACTAATGTTCTATGAAAATTGGTTTGGATGCATCCTTCAAAAATAATGGAGAAGTTACATCAAATGTAAGAGGGTGGTATAATGAACTTAGTCTTGGCATGATGAACTCTTATTCTATTCATTTTCTCAGGGATTAATTAGGTCAGTATATTTTCATAATACTAGTTTTATGCATGTATTAAAGTGTTTAATTTATTTATGTAAATATATATAAATTATATAAAGTATAAAGTATAATTTATACTTTATTGAGGTTTGCCAGGATCATTTCTTTTCTTTTACATTAACTTTCTGTTATCAATATTCAATATTGATATTTGAGACAAAGAGTAGGAGGAAAAAGTAAAAATATGCAGATGTATAAAAACAACTGATGCGTTATAAATTAGCTTTTACACAGCATTAGAGATATAGTGGTGTAGGGATGTAGTATAGTCCCTCTTTTTCGTTCTTCATTATTAGTTATGTATAGGAATGGTCTATATTCAACCTCATGGAAAAATTCACTGTTGCAGACACAGAGGCTGAAAATCACCTTTCTTAGTTTTCAGCTATTCCTATTAACTGCATTTTTTCAAGCATTTGTGCTTATTTGCTTTGTTTATAACTTTATTAATCTTTAAGCTCTGTTGCTACTATTGAACTCCTTCAAGTAGGAGGATGTTCTACTTTATGCTGCATTTGTCTATATAGACATAAATATTAATGTGCTTATGCGCATATTTATTCCACTTTTATAGCTAGTACGGGGTCTTCAGGATCTCACTACACAGATTGGACTCATAGTGATCTTCCTGTTTTCAGCGCCCCAGGCACTGGGATTACAGGTACATGCCATCACACCCAGTCTCAGCCACCATCCCAGAATGTCCTGGGAGTTGGAGCATCACAGTATGTCAGAGATCGAATCCTGGTCCCCGCATTCTGATTAAGCAGGCACTTTAGTCTGCTGAGCTATCTGGACAGCCCTTACACCATACTTATAGAACTATCTTAGCCTCTGTCTTGTTGTAAACAAACATTCTATATTTAACCTAATTTTCTATAATTTTATTTTCACAAATGTTAACACAATCTTTTAAAATCTATCTAGCTCATAGCCTTCAAAATGAGTCAATTTTTTGCCAGCCAAAAACAGCCTTGAGGGTGAATGGAAAATATGAAATGATGCAGGCACAACTACAAACACAGTCAGCCACCTTCTCTTTGACAAAGGGGTCAAACACGGTCACTGGAAGAAGCATAGCATCTGCAATAAGCAGTACTGGAAAAACTGGCTCTCCACATGCTGAAAACTAAATCCAGACCCCTGTCTATCAACATGCACTAAATTAAAGTTAAAGTAGTTTAAATATCAAAACATTAAAAAAGAAACACTAAATCTACTAGAAGAGAAAGTCCGCAGATTTCTTGATAGCATCAAAAACAACCAAACTACACAGGAAATACTGCAGAGAATCAACAACTGAGGTCTCATCTTATTGAAAGTTATTGTGCATCAAAAGAAGTGACCAACACAGTGAAAATAAAATCCGTAAATTGGGAAAAAAAATTTTAACTAACAGTCACTCAGACAAAGGACTTCCACTGGGAATATATAAAGAAGTTAAAAAAAAAAAAAAAATCAAAGCACCCAAATTCAAAGACTCAGCCCAAAATGGGCAGCTGTGATAAATACACACTTCTCAGAGGAAGAAATACAAATAGCAAATAAATACATTCAACAGCACTGTTCATTCAAGAAATGAAAACTAAAACAGCACTGAGAATCGGTCTCAAGCCAAAACCAATGCCCATCATCAAGAAATAAACCAAAGTTGGGGAGATAGCTCAGCAGTCTTTCTGCCTGCCTTGCAAGCACAAGGACCCAAATTTGATCCCTGGTACCACATTCTATGCCAGCCTGGGAATCAGGGATGGTGGCACATGCCTGTAACTCCAGTACTGGTGAGACCCTGTATCCAATAAGCAAACAAAAAACAAAACAAAACAAGCTAAAAGAAATATACCAATAATAATTTACGAAGAGGCTATGGAGCTAAAAGGAATTCTTCTCCACTGTCGGCAGGTGTGTAGGCTGGTACAACCTCTGTGGAAATCAGTGTAGAGATTTCTCAAAAAACCAGGATTGGAAGGAAGTTCATTCAACCCAGCTATTCCTCTTCTGGATATTTTTCCAAAGTAATTGAAAGCATCATAGCATAGTGTTATATGTGCACCTATATTTATAGCAGCATAACTTATTATCGCTAAATCATGGAAACAACCCAAGTGCAATCGCACATCAACTGAGGAACAGACAAACAAATATACATATACATATACATATGTATATATATATATATATATATATATATATATATATATATATATATGTATATACCCAGCTATAAAGAAAGATAAACGTGAGGCTTTTATATGTAAATGAGCTTAACATCACTGTCTTTCAGAATTTCAAACATGTTAGACTTAACTTGGAATCTGCATTTTCTATCAATCACTGATATTGTAATAAATTCTTATAGAATGTGATAAAATCAGTTACACATTTTAACACAGAAATTTAGAAATCTAAGCATATACACAATTGTAACTGGTCAATCCTATGGCATTTTTCCTAGTCTCTTTTTGTTTTCTTGTAAAGCAACCATTTACTTAAGAGAGAGTATGCAACTGGAGACTGCGCTCATAAGTGAAATAAATTAAATGTATATGTGTAAACACTATATTGTTTTTGTAGTGTAAGAACCTGAAAGAGTAAATAAAAGCAGAATGGTACAATAATATAGAAGAAGGGAAAGAAGCTGAATGAAAGAAATAAACAATTGGGATGAGGGAATGGGCAAAATAAAGGGGAAAAATAAGGCATAAAAAGAAGTTGTTTTTTTTTTTTTCAGGAGAAATGACATTTAATCATTTTTATATTGCTCAAGTAGTTAATCTAGACTTTCAACATCTTTTTCCCAGGGTTATTTGAGAAATTAAACATGCAGCACAAAATATTTTGCAAACACTACCAAAATCATTTGAAGGAGAAAAAGAAAAGTTAAAATTTTACCTTTATTAATCTAAATAGGCATTGAGTATATGTACTAATTTGACGTTGATATCATTGAACAATGAAATAAAGGGTCTAATATCTTCTGTATCACTGAACCTGGTGCTATATCTCTACAATACAATAAGTACAGATTCATTAGATATTTATCCACTCATGAAAAATAACATTTTTATATCATTAACATGTTGTGACATATACATTTTTAGACTGAAAATTTTGCATTCAGAGTCAGTGATAATGTAATTTAAGTTGTAGCAGAAAATGCGTCCCTCTCCAGCCAGTATGTTTCAGTTTTTTAGTTGACCATATAATCGTTCCTATTATAATTCCAGTTAATTTTGTTTCTTAGAAAAGACTGGCCACTCTCATGCACAGCTAGTCCTATGATGCATACTGTACAAACCAACCCCAGTGGACAAGTCATTTTGCCTCTGTAGTTCCTGCTTGCTTATTTCATATGAGCCTGAGACCACCAAGGGTCAGAGTATAATTCTGTAGGAAGGACCATGATCATGCCCATTGATGCAGATAAATCTGGCTCCATATCCTGGGTATCTTTTCTGTATTTCTGCTTGTCATTGTACAATTTCTGCTGTTTTAGAGTAGGTCCAGCGCATCCTTGCAGTCCAAGAATACTATTACTCAAAAATGTTTAGCACATTAAAATGAGATTCTGTTTTAAATTTTTAAAAATTTTCTGGTTCTCATAAATGTCACTTAAGTTCCCAACCAAGCAAACTTATCAATATATTATTATATCAATAAACTCCTTATTTGTTCCTAAGTCCCCAATCAATCTTACTCTAATTTCAAAATCTCAGATTCTTCGACAGTATTTTTCACTTTGACGTTACCATTGCAGTGTTTCCTTCTGTCAATTCTGAAGTATAAAACGAGAAATATGCTTTTATTAATCTAGTTAGAAGAATGAACTTCAGGCTTCTAAAATGCAGCAAAGAGATTGAGTCAGGCAGGAAAAAAAAATAATGAGAAAGTTAGGATGCCTTAGTGAGCAGGCAGAGTCATTTTATGTAGAGGTTTCCCTCAAGCAACTAAATCGAGCCCAAACAAGCCTATATCCTCTGAAACTTGCTTTGCCCGCCATTCCGTCGCAAAATACATTGTAATATCATAAAACAGCTTGAGACGAAGAAGGGTTCTGATTGACTGTTCAGCATTCCAAAAGGGTAGATTAATATCTGTGACTCTCACAGCTGAAGCATTTTAATGCAAACTTGCTGTTTGTGGGAATTGAATCTGTCCACCAAAATCACTTATTTATATATAGAAAACGGTGGGGAAATAGACATTTCATAATGGCAATGAGTCCAGGGGATGCTGTCATCAGGAGCTAATCACATCCCATGGGCATGATGGCGCTCAGCTGTGTCCCCTGTCTCGTATTGCTCCAGAGGAATGATTATCTCATGATAATAACCCTTATCCTGGCTTAGTGGGTAATAAAAAATATACTTTCTTCCCAAGTTCTTGGATATTTATTCATCAGCTAACTTTTTCCATTTGAGTTCTGGTCGTATGTAACTTCCTGCTTAGAAAACTAAAAGAAATCCTGTGTTTCATAACAATTTCAGTTAGCAAACTAAAAAAGGAATTACATATAGCATATGTGGCTGTATTGATCTGACTGAAAACACAGCACTGCAGACAAGCCTCCTGAGGCCCGAGTATGGAAGGCCCCTACTTGCATTGACATTTGCTAGGAATTCTAACCTGGCTAATCCACTTTGGAGAAAGAAATGTATTTTGTAGCACAACAGCAGTAAATGGAAATAGATGCTTGTACAGTGCCACACTTGTTTTTTATGCTGTGATGTACAACTAGCCAGCATGTACATTTAATTGGTGCCTGCACAGAATGAATCCAAAATGTGCTGTCCTACTTAGACTTAATGTCCTGCCCATGACCCCCACACGGCCAAATCACCAGGTACGTTGACAGAGATTCCAGCAATTGTCAGTCACAGCAGCAGGAGTGCTAGTGCTTTCTGTGAGACCTGGCAGCTTAAGGCACAAAGACAATGGGCATGCCAAAGCATGGTCTAGGGGAAGCAGAAAATCAAAAAGAAATTCGAGCAAAGGACAACTGCAAAGAAAGGATGTGCTTCTAACATACTAAAGATCAAAGCTATATCTCATGAAGAAATAAGTTCTGTTAAACTCAGTAGGTCCTAATCTAATGAGTCAACTACAAATTAATATTAATATGTCTACTTAGTAACATCAAATTAAGTATGTGGTAACAAGATTTGTAAGTGCTGGGGTGCAGAAGCTGCAAAAGTCCACCAGCCACATCCTACACACCCACTTAGGGGGACAGAACTGTAGTTGTATTGGGGGGGGGGGTCATGGAGTAAATGAGACAGTAAAAGTCTAGCAGTCGGTTGTCCGTAGGGAAAGGGACCTTAGGTGAATCACCCTATATTTAAATTCACTCTTTTACTTTCTGTGTTTGGAATTTATTTTAGATGGGCTAAATTCTAACGTTCTGCCCAATGCTAATTTTCTAATTGTATCGTTAGAGGCACCTCACAGTTCATTTTAAGAAGAATGGGGAACTAAACCACAATGTAAGCAGAAAGCCAGTGGCAGAGGAAACAAAAATAGGA
Source organism: Myocastor coypus (assembly GCA_004027025.1). Taxonomy (NCBI): domain Eukaryota; kingdom Metazoa; phylum Chordata; class Mammalia; order Rodentia; family Myocastoridae; genus Myocastor; species Myocastor coypus. The sequence goes on from PVJA010000278.1 coordinate 118,441, forward strand.
TGGAGACGATCTGTCAGTATGTTTCCAGCTGCCAGGTTATTTGATAATCAGTCCCTGTATAAAAAGATGAGGCATGTATTTTTATACTGTTTGGTAAACTTTGCCAAAAGTTTTACATTGTTATTTCAATAAAAATATAAGTATGTTATTGCTAACCCTTTCTATATATGGATAGCAATTTTTTGAACACAAAACAAATTTTCTGATTTCAATTTAAGATGAGAGGATATCAAATTTTGTACAATAAAAGTTGACTCTTTTTCTTAGACTCCCCATCAAATTGATTAAAAGAAAATTGATACTGATTGAATGAAACCAAGAATTGTATTGATTCTTTTGGCCTCAATTGTGTTAAGTCAGTGAATTGAGAAGAGACATTAAGTGAAATCTATAAAATCAGGGTTGGTAGACCACTGAGTTACATTGTTAGGACGAAAGAAACAGCTGGTGATACAGCTCAGTAGCACAGCACCTGCCTGGTAAGTGCAAGATCCTGAGTTCAATTTCCTGCATTCAATCAATCAGTTAATGACTGGACAGATGAAATTCTAGCAAATACATAGCCAGTGTACCCAAGTCTCAAGCATATTTCATCACTTTCAATCTGCACATGTTCATAATATTGCTCATTTTATAGTTCTATGCAAAATCATAAAGAATCCTAAAAGCTAAGTATTACACTGGTTAAATATATATATATATATATATATATATATATATATATATATATATCCTACATTAGATAAGAAAGATGCGTTAGGAGAGTCTGGAAGTGAATAAAAGGTAAAACAAAAGGGGATAGAATTTTTTTAAGCCAAAAAAATAAGGGAATTCTGCAGAGATGATGACATAGCAGGTTAAGCTTCAATCTTTTGAAGATCTCAAATAAAAATGACAAACGAATTATATGGGAAACATAAGTAGTACCACTATTTAAAATGGAATCAGGAGAAAGGGAAAACCACTCAAGATCATGTGATATCTACACAGAGAAGAAGGGACCAAGGAGGGCAAGACAGACAATGTAATGGGAGAATCGTGTAAAAGTGCTGCATGCAAAGCAGTCTGGGTAGGGAGAGCACAGCAGGTGGAAGGAAGTGGAGATTGACACTCCCTCCAGGGGTTGCAAATGAAGGGTCCATCAGGGGAAAGGACAAAGGCTGAGAGATGTTAGGCCAGTGGAGCTCTCACCCATCTTCCAAACAAATATGTACAATAAGGAAGAATCGGGAGTGGAGTCCAAATTGTGCCATATTTCAAAAAACAAAATGTCAATTGAAAACGAGGAGGGAAACAAAATTGAAAATTTAACAGGAGAAGGCTGAGTCCTTTACAAAGATTCCTGAAGTCCTATATCTTTTTAAAAACAGACAAAAGGTAGTTCTACACAATAGTGAAAAGTAGAAAGTGATGAAGGTCAAATGCTATGCAAATTTCTCTTAAGACACAAAGAATAAGACCAGTATTCCAACCAGTCAATAAAACACATCATAGAGATTTACTCAAAAAACAGAAGACAGAGGCCATAGAAATAGCTCAGTGGATTAAAGCACTGACAAACAGGCACAGGGGCCGGGCGTTCTATCCTTGGGTCTGCTATGCTGTCCCCACCTCCAGGGCGTGCTGTGACAGCAATTGAGACTGGTCACCTGTGCCTGTAATCTGAGATCTTGGGAGGCTGTAAACAGGGGATCATTTTGAGTCTGATCTAGTAATGAGACCCTGAGCACCCTGTAGATCATTCCCTAAAATACAAAAATAAACGAACAAAAACCCAGGAGACATACTGTTACAAATGGCTAGAAGAGATTAAGGAAATGATAACAAATATAAAGAGCTATAAGCTCAAAATTAGGAAAATTAAAATGCAGGATTATAGAAGTATGGTATGAATGATAAAAGAAAAACTTATGGGAAAGAAAGGATAAACTATTAAGAACACCAGAATTGATAAATATATCAGATAAAAATTTGAAGAAAATAGGAAAACAATGAAACTTTAAAATAAATTTGAAATGGGATACAGTTTGACAGTCAGTCACAATATTGGCTGTAGGTCATGAAAACTGAAACAAAAAGACAAGTAAACAACAGTAACAACAAAAAAGAAACAGGAAATCTCTAAAAAATGCTAAATTAACTTGTATGTCCTAAAATAATAAAGCATATTTGAAAGTACATGTTCAAAGACTGTATTAAATGTCATATATTATTAACCTTGAACATATAACAGTTGGACATACTGTATTCTAAGCAATAATTATTCATTAAGGAGAGACTTCAAGTGTCAGCAAGAATGTTAAGAAAAAGTGATCCTTGAATACCATTGTATGGAGTCTAGGTCAGTGCAGTAGCTATGAAAGCACTATTGGAGCTTCAGAAAAATTAAAATGAAGCATTAGTTAAGTCAGCATCTCACTTCGGATACCAAGATCTTGTAGAAATCCTTCAAATGTGATTTTAATTACCCATTGTTCACAGAAGCCAACTAATAGAAGCAGCCTCTGTGTCCAGAGACAGATGCATGGAGAAATATGATGAGTTAAGCAGTGTGGAATACCACTCAGCCTTTGAAAAGAAGAATATCCTGCCAATCATCACAATATCTATGGTGTCACGAAGAAACCATGTTAAGTGAGAGGGCGGGGACAAAGAAGGAGAACCACTGTATGGTTTAACTTTGCAGAATTGAGAATATTTAATCTCATCTGAGAATAGTGCAGTAGTAGTTACCAGGGAAAGGAAGAGCGAATGAGGAAACATTGATTGAAAAATACAATATTTCAATTAAACAGGATGGATCAAACACTGCCCGGTGACGATAGGTGAAAACACTGTACTGTTGACCTGAAATTCATGTGAGATGCATCCCAGGTATCCTCATCCCTCGTACATCCACAGAACCACAGTGAGGAAACAAGATTCTTGCACCAAGAGACACCTCTTTGAAACAATGAGTTGGTGTTCTACTCCTACACCAGCATCAAAATTAAAACTGAGGCTACACCTCTACCCAACAATATACTTCACCACAGCTTCTAAATAGTGTGATAAAGAATTGAAAACAAGTAAATGGAAAACATATTGGGAGGAAGGACAAATATCTTAATTTTTATAGGTTCGCTGCGTATAAAATTCTAAAGAATCTCCAAAAAAAGTATTTGATTTGAGACATTAATTTAACAAGGGGCTCAGGAAAAAAAAAAAAAAAAAAGTGAACCTATAGAACTCAGTTTTATTTCCCTTAGAAACACACAATTGTGATATAAAGTGAAAATTATTTCCAGAGATAACAAAGGGCAAATTATATACGACAAAGATATGTGAACAATGTGCCCTGTGGTTGGTAGAAAACTTCAATATTATGTTATCATAATAAGCTTCTTGCGTTAGCTTCATTGGTCTATATTTGATATAGTAACTGACTCTTGAAATCTCTTCAAGTTGATGTAGACTTGCACTACAATCTCAAGGAAAGCAGAGTTCATTGTTTTTGAGTGAAATTGTCAGGCTGATTTTAAAGTTATTTAGAAATTGCAAAAAGCCGTGCGTGGTGGCTCACGCCTGTAATCCCAGCACTTGGGAGGCTGAGGCAGGAGGATCGTTGTGAGTTCGAGACCAGCCTGGGCTACAAAAGTGAGTTCAAAGCCAGCCTGAGCTGCACAGTGAGACCCTGTCTCAAAAAGACAAAAAAAAAAAAAAAAAAAAAAAAAAAAAAAAAAAAAAAAAAAAAAAGAAAGAAATTGCAAAGAGCTTAGAGGAACAATAACATTTTTAAAGGAAGAAAAACAATAAAAAAATAGAATTATCACCAGCGAATGTCCAGATATGCTGTCGCCCAAGCAACACAAAATGCACATGGTGAGTCTGTGTGTGCCAGGGCTCAGAGCGCATCACGGAGCACAGATGGGACCCAGTGCGTACAGGGGAGGTAGATCGTGGTCAATGCGTCCGTGAGCTGCTCAAAGACAAAGAGCTTGCTCATAAATGGAGCCAGGAAATCACGACAAATATCTGGAGAGGACACTTGAGCCTTGGCCTTCATCTCACACCATACATACGAATTAATTCAAAGCCAATAGTAGACTCAAGGTTTAGAGCTAAAAATATGAATCTTCTAAATATGACACAAAGGAAAATCTCCAGGTCTGGCCCATGTGCCTGCCAGGTAAGAACCCCTGCCCTGTCCCCCCTTTTTTTTGGCTCGCCTTCCCCTTTTTTTCCGGCCCCTCCTGCTCAACTTCCGGTCCGGAACCACCTGGCCCGTGTGCCTGCCGAGTAACGACCCTCGGCCCGCCTCCCCCTTTTTTCTCTATTCCTTCAGTTCGAGTTCCAGTTCCGAACCCATCTGGCATCTCCTCTAGCAACCCGTCTGACCCGTGCACCTACCAGGACTCCTCAACTCCAGATCTCCAACTCCACCCACAGTCCCGACCCACAGGGCCTCACAGCAGCCAGCAGCCCAAGCTCTGACACTCAGCCAGGCACTTCTGGAGGGGAACCAACTTGGGGGATCCAGACCAAATTCCCATAGATGCTAACAGCGTAACTTCACCCAAGGGCAGAGATCGCTTTCATACAAAATGATAATGACAAGGAGTAAGATGTAATCTCAGGGCCTGAGCCCACCCAAAGCAAATACAGGAGACACGACCATGCAAGAAATTGCAAATCCTGCGGACAAAACCTCTGAATCGGTAGCATCCAGAAACATAGAGAGCAACTCAGATCAGAGATAACATCTGAGGGAAAAAAAGAAATGCATGAAGTGGGAAAACAACTGGAGAAACGTATAGAGGAAACCAGCGCAGAAATAACATCTGAAGTTAAGAAAGACATGTCTAAATTAATAGCATCCAAAGTAGGGGAACAACTTACACAAAGGTAGAGAGGAGAAGAGAACAGAAATAATCTCTGAACTAGAAAGAGAAAAGATAACTATAATGAGAGGCTTCAATACTACTAAAGCAGACATTCATAAAAAATTAGAGAATAGGAAAATCTCCACAACACTTCTGAATTGAGGATATCTTGAATTACCAATGAAACCAAAGTACATAAATCATGCAGTGGATGTCACAGCTATTCTTCATCAGAATTTACCATTATTGTCCTTCAAAAGACAAAATTAATAATATGTCAAGCTGAAGATGAGTAGAAATATGAGTGTTATGTGTGACAGCCAAAGCACTGACAGCCAGAATATTTAGAGTTCTACGATCCGACAGTATGACCAGTAAACTTAACACTTAAATTATCAAAACATCTGAGCATCTATGTTACAAAAAATGAAATAGAAATGGTCAATAAGCACTGAGAATAATTATTTACTAGAAAACAGACATAAGCCAATGAAACCATAGTAAAATATCTTCATATAATCTGAAAAATAAACAAGAAGTGACAGGCAATCTAATTTGTGAGGATAGGGAGCAACAGGAACTCTCTTACAAACATACAATGGCAGAATCATTTTTGCAAAGAGCTTGGACCATTCTTTCAAAATTAAATTTATATTTATCATTCAATCCAACAATTCCATTCACTAAGGAAATAAAAAAAAAAAAACTTAATAACACAAATATCTATGCACAAATGTTTGTAAAACTTGTTTTTCATTTTAAACTCAAACTGGGAAGATGCCAAGTATCCAATAAGGGAATAAAAAACATATTTATGTATTCTTTTTTTCTTTTCCTTTTTTGCTGTATTTAGGACAGAGTTCAAAGGGCTTATAGGGTCTCACTACGTAGTGATTCTCCTGTTTCCAGCCTCCCAAAGGGCTGGGATTGCAGGTGTGCCCCACCATGGCTAACCTCAATTGCCATCTCAGTGTGCCCGGGGGTGGGGCCAGCATGGCCCACTGATGATGGAACCGCAGCAGCTACACTGCATAAGCAGGTGCTTTAGTTTGCGGAGCTGTCAGGCTGGCTCTACTGCGTATTCTCGATAGCACAGTAGCTGTCAGCTGCCAATGTGTAATAACTTGAATAAATAGCAGAAATACAGAGGCAAAGAGGCACACAGAAGAGAGGACATCCCGCGTTACTCTGCTGGTGTCAACTTGCAGAACAGGAAAAAAAAAAACGTCTGACTGAAAAAACAGATTCCTGGCTTCCTGGAACCAGAGATTGGGGAACTGATGTCCTAGAATTAAGAGGAAATTTCTGATGGTGGTAGAGATACCCTGTGGATTGCAAAATTAATACAAAAATTTGCTGTGTTGGTGATCAAGTAGCCATCAAAGTGTATATCTTTATTGAATGCATTGCATTTTATATAGATTTGCCTGAATATATCGTCATTTTTAAAGATCAGGGAATCAATGACAAGACCAAAAATGACATTCACTCTGGTACAGATGAGGGATGACTCCTTCAGTAGGTACTACAGATTGCTACAATTCCCTGGGACTGTACTCCTGATTGGCATAAACCCTTGAAGTGGAGCTTTCTGGCCACAAGCATACCCATCCATCCAGGACCGGAAGCTCAGGGTCAGGGAGGAAGTCAAACTTAGTCATGGGATTCCATTGAAGTGGTTTTGAATTCTGATGTGTAGAAGTAAGTTGCATTTATTTCTTGTTTGGGTTTTCATTGCCAAGATAAAAGACTCCTTCCCAGCTCAGTGTATGTTGAGTGGAAGAAAAGACCAGGAAAAAAAAAAAACTGGATTAGCACCCAAGAACCCAACATTTGAGAAAAACTTGTCACAGCAGATTAAAAACAAGAGGGAAAAGATGAATCAAGACAAAATAAAATAACTGAGTTGTCAATTGTTATTCCTTTTTTCTTATTTCTTTCTGGTGTCGGGAATCCCACTTAGGCCTTTGTGCTTGCCAGGCAGGCCTGCCTGTGTGGCTGAGCTAGATCCCCAGCCCTGCAGTTGTAATGTTAATCACATTCCAATCATCATCCTAAAGCATACTTGGGAGAACGTTTCATTCATACATGTAGAATGGTGTCCTTTCTGATATAAATATGCAATCAGAATGCAAGAAACAGACATGGTGATTTCAGATTTTAAAATGTATAAAAATTCAAATGCAAATTGAGACGTTAGTTAATGAAGTCTCCCAAGTTTCGCTCACGTAGTCATTCGCCCGTTTCTTTAGCGTGCACTGACCATCTACCTTTTGCTGGCACCGCTGACGTCGTGCTGTAGACAACATGGCAACATACAGCACATTGCTGTCTTCCAAGATTCGGAGACGCAGTGGAAGCCAAGTGAATGACAACTTCATACACGCCAGGAACGAGAGGGTCTCTGAATGTAATTATGGAAGAAAAGGACAGAAGACAAAACGAAAAAGTGAACCAAAATGATTTTGGTGAACTGATACATGAAAAGCAAGCTGAATAAAGAAAATTAAAGAGCAGTGCAGTATGTGGAGTGAAATTAGAGTCACAGTAATAAGTTGAGTGGATTGCTGACCAACAAAAGGTCAGTTTGGCCGGAGGAGAACAAGCTAAAGAGAAAGGCGTAGGAGCAAGAGGGTGGAAGAGGGTCTGGCGGCAGGGCTCTGCATTTCCTTACTAGTTCAAAGGAGACCACTGGTGCGGTGACATCGTGGAAACACACGGGTTCTTCATGTTTCCGATCCCTGATGACGCTGATAGGCAGTAGAGGAGCACTACTGAAGTGTGAAGACAAATCCAGGGATTTTTTTTTTCTCAGGTATTTAAGTGGTCGTGATGGAGACTAGGGCTTCTGTGTTAGCAAGAAGATTCATGGCATGGTGGGAAAGGGGACAAAGACATTTCAAACAGAGACACGGTAGACATGAAGAGCAAGGTGTGAGGGGCAGAGAATGGGAGAAAGCCTTGCTTATGGGACTGCACCCGGAGGTGAAATTAGTGTCGCTATTAAGAGTGGCTGAAAGGCAAGGGCAACTTTGCTGGCAGAACGCCTGGGCTTCCACCTCGATACCAGCAGCAGGGTATCCATGTTGGAAAGCTGCAGTGCCAGGAAGCAAGCTCGTGTATGAATGCAGAGCCTGCTGAAAATGCGGAGAGCAATCCTGGAAATGACATGGTCCCCATGACCATTGATTTCTGCCTTGTCACGGAATTCTAAAAGATAAGGCTTACTCCTTTTCCTTTCTCTCTCCTTCCGCATCTCACATTTTCTTTTGTCTTGGCTGCTTGAAAAGACTTTATCAGTTTCCCCACTATGTTATTAACCTTCTTGCTAACACAGTAGCCCTAGTGACCAGCACTGCCACCAAAATTAATGTTTCTATTAGTAGTGTGTAAATGGTTAGAACCACTTCACTGACACCACATGAGATTCATTCTGCATATGTACATAATATAAGTAGAATATAAGTACTAGATAGCCACAGTGTCAAGAAATACATTTGTGCTTAAGTGCATAATCAAAACAAATACAGAGACAAAACGCAGAGAAAAAAATTGCTGGCGATATGGTATTCAACTCATAGAAATTCCAGTAGGAAAGTGAAAGAAATGACTCCGATAGTTATTGATGCTGATCAAGAGATGGTGGCCATTCTAAGAAAATGTTAGAATGTCACCTCCTGCCCCCTTGAGCCGGTGATGGAAAGAAGTATTTGAACAAGTGAAAGAAGTATTGCCTTTGTGGGAGGGCTGTCTGCTGATGTCTTTTTATAACCTATGAATGCCAGCTGGCCAAGGTGCTCTTCGAGTTTGTGTTGAATGGTGGCTGAGCTCTCTTCTGCTACAGTGGGAGGAGGAGGCTGAAGAGGAAGCAGGAGGGAGTAGGGAGAAGGAAGAGAGAAGAGAAAGAGAGGGAGACAGAGACAGAGAGACAGAGATGGAGACACAGAGAGAGACAGAGACATGGAGAAACAGAGAGAGATGTGTAGGTTTAATGCCAGCACCATTCAGTGTTGGATATTTGGTTCAAGTTTTTTGGCACGGAGAACTGAGCACAGGATCTTACATTTGTCTGGCAGTTGCTGTGCCACTGAACTATCTCCCCAGCCCAATATTTCTTTGATTGAACAAAGAGACAACCTCATGTCAAAGGTAAAGTACACACTGAAGAAAAAGAGAAGCCTAGAAAAACTGAAAGGACTGAGCAAAGAAGCAGTTGTTTATGGTGAACAATTATTCTCATCACCCTCTAAGTACGGCTGTCAAGCCACTCTATATGATATACAAACCCTTCTCCGGAGCCCTCTATCTACTAACCTCTGCAGACAGTGGTTGTGTGATTTCCCTGGGATAAAGACAGAACTACATATTCCAACTGCCAAGCTATGTCCGATCAAGATTAGTCAGTTGTGCAACGCAAATCATTCAGGCCAGTGATACAATGCAAATCAGGTTCTTGCCTGGCGATGTTCTGCGTGAAAAGCCGGAAAAGACCTCTCGCTAGCAATTAAAAAGCACATAGTGTATGGACTCCATCATTTCAGTGTAGTTAAGTTCATGCTTTGGCTCTTTAAAAGGCATAATCATAATTTTTCATGTGGCAGAGAAACTGGTTAAAGAGACAGCACAACACTGGCTACTGGGGACTTTGCACCTCCTGATTCCATACCCTACTATTCCAAAAACTGGGAGGCTCTGACCACTTTGAGTGAAGTCTGTGCTGCTCAGTTATTCTGTGAAGACCAGGGTCCAAGTTTTTCACAGAGAGTGGGTTTCACTGGGTCAGAAAGTGTATTGCCAAGTTCTTTTAAATGCAAAACTCCTCAAACCCAAAACATAAATTCCTTAAGATCTTTAACACCCACCCACACTGCCTGAGGGGTCCTTTCAGCCAGTTTGCAGGGGTACTTGCAGTTTGAAGTATTCACACTAGAAGGTTCTCCCTGCTCGAGAGCTTTTGACCCCACAAGGAAGGCTTTCCCTCTCACAACCGACCCTGCAGTGCTCTAAGCTGCTGCAACTACACGAACGGGTAACCAACCTTGCTGAAGTTGGAAAAGGTCCAAGGCATAGAGCCCTGAAGTCTCCCATCCTTGATCTGTTCTCTAGAATCATGGCATTTTCCATAATAGACACGGAAAAGACGTGCTTTGCAATAAGCAGAAGCAGACAGAACACCAGCTGCAGCTCTGTTCATATTGTGCCCCCACGAGTGGTCATACACCGAACGAAGGACGCAGCAGGGCTGGCTCCACCTGGCGGCAATGCAGACACTGCTCCCACCTGCAGGCTGCACCAGGAAAGCAGGCGCGTACTGATGGCCACCGTGCTCCTCGCACCCCAAACTCTAAAGCTCTAAGAGTTCCCTGGCACCAGCTATAAATCTGGCTTCGGTTCACACACATTGCCGTATTATGTGTTTCACATTCTTGTAAAGCAAGAGAGAAACCCGAGGCAAATAAGAGGGAAAAGAACATTTCACCTAAGGCCTAGACTAGAACACAAAGGAGGACTCATTTAGTGCAAGTCTGTTGTATAGTGGACTCTATTTGGCAGCCTAAGAAAGAGCTTCCATCAAACTCAAAGAGATACTGTGGCATGTATAATAAACAGAGTAAATAATTCCTAAGATACAGAAGCCAGATAGCCCCAGCGCAGAATTAGAGCATGAATTATTTCCCTATTAGTATCACATAGACAACATCCACCGGATTAGACATTTGTCTGTGGAGTTGAAGTCAGACAAGCAGCAGAGGGCAGAGCCCAGGACAATGGCACTGAGGCGGTGGCTGGAAGGAAGCCAGAGGCCTACAGCAGCCAGTAGTTTCAGGTAGTTGGGCGAAACTAAACATTTGCATCTTTATTTTATGCGTGTTTACAGGTTGTCCAAAGATTGAGTATGCAGTTTAGTTAATGAAAGGCCGGCGAGATAGCTCAGTGGACTAAGCGCCTTCTTAGGTGAGTGCGGGGGCCAGGACTCCATCCCTCAGCCGCTGAGCGTGCGCTGAGCGAGTGACCAAGTCTGGGCGTGGGGACTCACACCTGTAATCCCAGCACCAGTGCAAGGGGATTGGGATTTGTTGAGCCTGGCTCCCCACTAGCTAGACTTGGAAAGATTAAGAACCGCAAAAATCTCCCAAAAACATGAGAAGCAAGACCGTCACTGTAACAGAAGCGAAGCACACGACATATTTCTTACCTCACTAAGGTTCACTATAGGCTATTATTTAAATACTGAAACTGGTATATTCAAATTGGACTCAAAGCTGCAAGTTCTCTTTCTTTTGCAGGGCTGCCTAGATCACATTGAGTAAAATAAGCCCTCACTAACTAAAAGGAATAGCTAGAAACGTTATTAATGAATGTCATCTTATTAATCACATGGAATGAAAATTATCATCTTATTAAACGTGTTCCAATTCATGAAATTTTGCTAGCGGTTAGTGGCTTAGTGGTAACCAACAAAATATATTTTTTGCTTTGGAAAGGGATCCATGGCTGTAATATGAAGAAGCAGAAATTACGAAGACATTCTTGCCAGGAGAACCTGGATAGAACCCTGGAATCCAGCAGTCATTTTCCTACCAGCGTGAAAACATTGGTATGTAGACCATCACGGCTTAAGCTTCAGAAGTAGCTCTTTTGGATCAACTGATTTTTGTATGCTTATTACAGACTGTGTTGCGTGGACCACATGTGTGTGTTCAAGGGGCACACACATGTACATACATGTTCTTCTCGCCCCGTCGGCTCAGCGACCAGGGCTCGTCATGCTTCGCAAACGCAGTCATTATCTCACGAGTGCTTCACCTATCTGCCTCTCCGCCGCGCAGTGCTGCTTGGGAGGGACTCATGGCGGTGCCCTTGGCCTGGAGCCAGCCAGACAACGCACCTCCGCGGAGCCATCCTCATTGTCATTCCGCCGCAGCGCCGCCTGTCCCAGAGGTCAGCTGGAGGCCTCCACTGCCCCGCTAATGGGTGTCCATGCCGCCTGCCCTCCGCTCCTGCAGCGGCCCAGGAGCTCCGTCTCTCTACCTCTCCCCCAGCTCTTCCCTCCCCCCTCCCTCCCCCTCCCTCCTATACTCATTCTTCCTCTGCCTTGCAAATGACTCTGAGGAGCTATGCTGGTGGATGATTTATATTAAGGAAAAAATGTGCTCCATTTTTTTTTTTCCAGGCTGGGCTCCCTGAGAGCACTCAGGGCTGCCTCGCGCTGCTCGACGCCTACCTGCTCAACTGCAGGGAAACAAGCTTCTGAAGGCTTTAATGGGATTTCGCCCGAGGCTGTTTTATTAAGACGTCGGCTTTTTCTGCTGCCTCTGCAGCTGACACCGTTCACTGTCGGCTGTCCCCTCCCCTACCCAACCCCACTGCCACCCCCCAAACAGTGCACCAAATTATGCGCTTCATTTAGTGCTCATGGCTCCGCGTGGGCAAAGCGGGAGCAGGAGCTCTCCCAGGCCAGATGAACCAGGAGGAGAGGCGAAAAGCCACCGTGCTGCTCAGCGTTGGGCTGATGGGTGGGAGAGGCTGGACAAGGAGACCAAAGCCATGCCACCAGGGCATGTGTCCCTTCCAAACTAGAACCAGTCCAGATCAGTATCACCATGCCCGTTCTGACCTTATTTGTTTACATGCGAACCTCCTATGGTATCAAGTCTAAGTACAAGGTTTTCTATAATGTCCTGCAGCATATAATGTAAGTTGTGTACACATTTCAGGGCAGATCACAGGTTATTCCACTCAGTTAAGATATACATGTGGAATATATATTCCTTCTGTGTGGCATTTAGCTGTAGGATGAAACTTGGACCTACGCAGTGGCTGTATCATGATAAAATGGTGGGCTTGTGCCTTCACATGGGGGTGTGTGTAGAGATCGTGCTAAGTTGGGGACATTTGCACGAGGGTAAGAGTGTTTCCAACAAAACAGTCCTTCTTAATTACCTTCTTTTACAGCAAGAATTAATTAACCCAGCTCAGCAGTCCTGGTGGCCATGCAGTCCTGTGGATGGTGACATCTAATTAGCAATGGAAACTTATGCTTGTTGTCCAGAAGATCTATGAAGAGTCAGGATTTTTCAGGAGTCACCGTGACACTTAATGGAGAGAAGTTCCCATATTTCCATCTCACGGATGGGATCTCTGAGAACAGAACAAGAAGAAATCAACCCAACATGACACAGCTCTTCAGCATCAGAGGTTGACAAGGGCAGCCAGTGTCTGCCGTACCTGATGTGACCAGCGACCTGCATCACAGGCGTGCTTTCACTTGGAAGTCATTCGTCGCTGGACAAATATTTACTAAGTCCTCTAATTGGTGTCTTCTCTGTGTTCTGTCACCTGTTAGCCTTGAGGTAAGGAACAGAACACAACATTACCCTTCTTTCTTCTCGTGGAACTTCGAATTTAATGGAGGGGACAGAAATGGCCAGAAAGAGATGACACAGTTCAAAGAAAGCTTTCATTAGAGACCATTCAAGGCAGTGTGGAGAACCAGTTGGAATTCCCTGAAGGAGTGCGGTAGCTCTGAGGTTGGAAGCAGGTCTCTGAGTCAGCCCTGTGAAATCAGGGGTGTGTATGGGGGGAGCAACACCGCCTTGCTCATGCACAGAAGCACCCTGGAAAGAGCAAGACAGCGATCAAAGAACTAATAAAGCGCAGATCCATCTAGGCAGCTACTGCACCAGGCTCCTGAGAAGCGGTCCTCAGCTCCCACTGCCCGGAAGGCCTTGCTGCTGAGCGTTGCGTCTTCTATCACAAATCACTGAGGATTCCTATGTCATTCAAATGACTTAGCTAGAAATTCTGTTTTGAGTTGAGGATGTCCAATCATCTAATTTTAATAAGAAGCCACTTACACTGCAATGTGGAAAATAAATTAGAAGAAGTCAAGAGTAAAAGAGCAAAATAAGCTAGCAAAAATATACAGCAATCCAAGGCTGGGCAGTGGGAGCTGAAGAGCCCATTTTCACTCAGCACCCTTAGATCAGAGGGAGATACGCAAGGCAAATGGGGCAGGATGCAAAACCGTAGCCTGGGAACTACCGCAAGACCACATTGCTTGCCTAGGATGCTCATGATTTAGTCGTTTCTCACTGGCATGTTCATCAGTGCACCCCTCTTCCACCCAACCGTCACTCCCTGGAGCAAACAGTAAATATGCTGATCATAGAAATTTTAACTCTGAGGCCTTCGTTGCTTTTCTGTGACTCTACTCCAGGAAAGAAACCTTCTTCCTGCATCAGATGTCATCCCCAGGAGCCCAATATTCCTGGATCTGCATTTTTCCCCCTGTGAATTTTTTCTGTTTTAGAAATCTGAATGGTAACTGTTGTCTTCCATCACTGCCACCAGTATGCTGGTCTGTACACCATGTTCTATTTGTACGTCAATATTTTTTTTTTTTTTTTTCCTGGTTCAATCCCAGTCACTCTAGGAAAAAAAAAAAAAAAAAATGTAAGTCAGGAACCGTCTAGCAGGTGGAAGTAGCCACACTGCCACTGGGTCAGCTGTTGGGACATACTGCTGGGAAAGCCATCCTCTAGCCTAAAGAAAGCATGTCTTTCAGAAAAAAGTTTATTATAACCCTCATTGGTACTAAGGAGGAAACCGCACTCTTGATACTCAACTTTCATTCCTTTTGTATTATGACATATTTTTAAAAAAATGTTTTGTCATTATCTTGGGCTTCTAAATAGGTTTTATCATCATCTTGGGCTTCTAAAATTTTCTTCTATGTATCCAAACACCTCAGTGGATTGAAGCACCTGCAAGCAACGGACCCCGTGGGGGCACTGAGAGGGCAATTGAGACTAGGCATGGTGGCGCATGCCTGTAATCCCAGCTCTTGGGAGGCTGTAAACAGGCAGAGCAGTTTGAGTCTAATCTAGTAGTGAGACCCTGAATACCCTGTAGACCCTTCCTTAAGAAATTAAATAAATAAATAAATAAATAAATAAATAAATGTAAGGCAGATCTTATTCCTTTTCAGCAAACAATATAAATGAAAAAAAAATTGCAAGAAAACCTTCAAATGCTTTAGGTTGACCTTAAAATAAAAACCAAGCTCCTTAGGAGTGCCTACAGCATTTACTCTACAGGTTAATCAGATGCTTATAATCTCATATAGCATAGAATCTCTTCCTATAAAATTATGATCACACAAGGTATTCAAAATGGTACACTTCCATCTGATGATGACGTTTCTTGTGTAGTTGCCTTGCCAAAGAATACTTAGTTAATTCTTTATTTGAAGAACTCTCATTTCTCTTGACTCTGGGTTCAAAAGCTAAGCCACCAGAATGTCTTCTAATTCTTCAACAAACTACATTCATCTTTTTATTACTCTCCTATTCAATGTTTTCTCTCATAGTAATTTTGACAATTATAATTGTAAATTTATGTAGACATTTACCTATCTAATGTTTACTTTACCAATTTCAAAGAAGACGAGGCACATCTAAATGTTTAATAATCTACACATAGTGCAATACCGACCCCATTTTCAGAGTGCACAAAATTAGTTTCTACAAATATGTATATTAGCTGTAAACTTAACACTGTTGCACTGATAAGGATTTTTTTTTTTTTTTTTTTTTTTTTTTTTTTTTTTTTTTTTTTTTTTTTTTGGCTAATATTCACACTAGAGTCAAGGGTCAAGGTCTGGCAGTTAATGTGTTTTCCTACCACTTATTGTTTGCTTACTAAACAAAGAGCTGAAACTCAAGTGTCTCCGATATAAATGTGATAGACACTCACTACTTACAGTACTGTAAATCGAATTTAGATATTGAGGCCCTCTATTCAGAATGGAAAAATGTGATTGGATTTTAGGCATATACTTTAAGATAACTGGTGTTTGTTTTCTGTGTAAAATGTTTCAGTGTACCTGGATAGCTAAATTGTCAATGCTGTACTATTGGAGATACTTACTGGTCTGACGTCTGCCTTTTGGGTCATGTGCATAACAGCCAGGAGGAGCAAAGGCCACAGCTACAGAGTAATGGGAAGCAAGTGGACGTAGCCACGGTGCTGCTGTGTCAGCTTCTGGGTTGTACTGCCGGGAAAGCCGTCCTTCTCTGGCTAGAGGAAAGCATGTCTTTCAGGAAAATGTTTATCATAACCCTCATTGGCACAAGAAGGAAACCCCACTCTCGATTTTCAACTTTCATTCCTTTTAGATTATAAACATATCTTTTATTAAATGTTCCACAGGTTTTATTATCATCTTGGGCTTCTAAAATTTTCTTCTACATATCCAGTTGATTTTCTAGTCAAAAGTTAAGTGCTAAAAAGTACAACCATGATGGTATTAGATTAGGAAACAATTGGGATAATTTTTGACTAAATTAACCTTCTGCAGATGTTAGCTTTATAACATGCACTTGAGGTGCAGGGGTGGATTATAGTTCAGTTTGTTCCTTTATTTCTGCTTTATCATCTGTTAGGTGAAAGGAGCCCAACTCTTCATAAAGACATGGCTTTTGTCTACCGATGTTAAGATGTGACTAAAGTCTTTGTGCCATGTTATTAATTCAAAGCACTTTATGGTGATTCCAAGGCCCATATACATCAAAATGCCAGTTCCTCCAAAGATGAGTGTGATCACTATGTGCACCTAAAATGTGCCAGTGAGCTTGGAAAAAAATAAGAAAATATTAGCATTGATTTTATGTTGGAAAAATTAAAGAATAAAGAAGAGGTAAGTGGGCCTTTTAGGACAATGAGGCAAACAGCACAACTCAGCCATCAAGTATGTCCGCCCTTAGAAATTCAGCTGCTAACAGGTGCAGTATGATCAAAACCGATACAATTAATTAAACTGAGGGGCAATGACAAAGGAGGAGTCTTAATGTATATGATGTCGCTGTGAAGTAAATAAACACAGATCCCTCAATCATGGTCTCAGTTACCCAGGAAGGTACACAACCCAGAAAGTCAGGAGACAGCTTTCCCACTTCTTTTTTTTTTTCCTTCTTTCTATTTATTGATTTATTGTTTATAATAATTAATACATTGCATATTGTTGTCTTCATCATGCTTGTTCAGAGAACGAGATGCAGACGTGATTTCTTGTCTAAACCTCATTAGTACAGATCTTTGTTTTCACTGCATAAAGAGAAAGTAGCTGTATATATATAGTCCCACAGTCCATCACAGTCATGCAACTTCGAGGCAAAGAGTTAAAATCCAATGAAAGGTGAAAATTATCTCGTTGGGAAGTGAAAAACTACCTAAGCATCAAGTTTGAGTCTCAGAAGAGTGGGTAAAGAACCTTAGCTTACTTGGCACAAATGGGAACAGGTGAAGAAGTCAACTGTCATCGTGATAGTGGGCAAAAAACCTGTAATGCTGTTGGTGCTTCATGATTTGTTCTGCTTACTGACTTTGCCACTTTCTCTCATCTCCCCACAAGTAGTCAAAGGAAATAAAAAATGAAAAAAGAAGAAAGAGAAAGAGAATGAAAAGGAGCAGGAAAAGAAGCTGGAGCAGAGCGAAGAAGAGAAGGAAAGTGAGAGGGGAGAAGAGAACAAGAGGAAGTTGGAGAGGAAACTACATAAGTGAGCACAAGCATAATTGGATAACTTCTTAATTTTAAAAATAATCTATGCTATATATTTAAAATCATTGCTGTGCTATAAGCAACAAAAGACAGAATTGTGCACACTTTTCACCATCATTTTCATTAATTTCTGCAGAAAAATATAGATTCTTGAAGAATTAATCTTAGGCTCAAATTCTGAAACAATATATTTTTGTTGTGGCCTCCTCCACCATAGAGTATGTGTGTGCAAACACCATTGAAGACATCATGATTGTAAAATTGAGCTACAATCAGATGACAGAGGATGATACAGGATGATACAATAGACAGCTTTTCCCTGGACAGGGTGCAGTGCAAATGGCATAAACTCATGTGATTAAAAGAAGTTTGCAAGTGAAGAATGTGAATAAATTTAGGTGCATAAGCTCTAGTCTATTTTTCTGAGGGAAAAGAGATACATTAACAGGGTCACCTCCCCTGGGTGTCTAGCACTCCTTGGTTGAAACCTGATTGTTCACGGAGACACAGCCATCTCTGGCCACTTAGGCACTGTGGTGACATGCCCTGTAACAGTTCTGCCTGAGGCTTTGAGAGAAAAACTCCTTATAATAGTAACTTATTAAAGTGCTCTTCAGTTAACTGAAAGGGTAAATATCTTGTATCCACCTTTGCTCCTGATGCCCTGAAAGAGTGTGGGTCTAGGAATAATTGGGCCCTCTGAAAATTATTAGTCCAATTCTATTGTGTATGTATATAAAATTATTTCAAGGAAGGGAAACCAAATTAGTCCATCTAGAGGTTTATCAGAGATTTAGAATATCTGCAGTCACATTTTGTTTTTAATAAACAACTTTATAGCTTTGGATAAGTCAATAAAGTTCAGCAATATTACCTTTTGCTTTAATGATTCAAGCCTATATCATTGCTGGACTAGTCCTGAGGTAAAACTGTTTTGCAAATCCATGTTTCTGTTATTGGGCACAGGTGCTGTGTGAGTATCCAAATGGGAATGTCATGCTTGCTGTTCTTCTTCCATGACTAATATGGTGGAAAGGAACAGGGAAAAGAGAGGGAAGAGGTAGAGGAGGAGACAAGGTAACCCTTAGAGAGTCACTCTCTCTTAGAGAGAGCATGTGTTCTGGGTAGAAGCATGTGCTGTAAGCTCACGTGTGTACAAGTGGTGACTGTATGTAATAGGGATTCTGGTGATGGCTGCAGACAGTTCTGAATGTCAAGAGAAGGACGTGGGGAATGTTATAGATCTCTACTGGAAAGAGCGGGCACACTAGTGAATGCACCATAAACAAATTTTCTCTCTCTCTCTCTCTCTCTCTCTCTCTCTCTCTCTCTCTCTCTCTCTCTCTCCCTCTCTCTCTCTATCCCAAAGAGAAAAATATCCAGTCCAAAATAGGACACATCCTCTAACCAAAAAATCCTTGCAAGAATTTGGTAATATAATTTGATAATACAGACCACATTTCCTTTCTTTCTAAGAGCTGCCATTCTAGGCAGAATCGAAAACAAGGTAGACACCAATGGCGATGCATTCAACATGCATGGAGTGTCAGTTTAGTAAAACGATGCGCAGTGCTACTGTAGATGGTAGAGCGAGGAGGGAAGCATAAGAAAACTGAACGAATTTAGGGTGGAGGCTTAATAGTAAGTGTGAATTTAACTGGATTGAGAGATACCCGCGTTAGTGAAGGACGCTTTTGCTAGGAGCTGACAGGCTTTCCTCCACCAGACCTCCGGCTGTAACGCTTCTACCCTGATGCCAGCTGCTCATGGATTAAGCCATCTGAAGACATGGACAAAATAAGCCTCTTGTCCTTTAAGTTATGCATGTTGGGAATTGTGTTTTAGTGTAGTTAGCATGAAACTTTTGGAAACCAAGTGGCAATTACAGTGCTAAACTTGCTTCCTTATCATGTAGCACCAGGCCTTCCATTAAACGTGAATGCTGAGGTTTTAGATAAGTGATAAATATCTGACCCATTAACATGTTTAGTATTAAAAGAAAGACAAAATAATACACAGAGCACAGCTTCACTATTGCCATTCTAGCAAAAGAAAGCTGATTACTATACTGGGTTAAGGTCAAGATATAAAACGTAGGTAAGTGAGGAGCAAGGTTTCAGTCCAAGAGGACGTAGATCAGAAGCGTCTTTAGGTATCACTAAGACACAAGCCCTCCCATGAGCAGATGGAACAAGTCCCCCTGTTGAACCCCACTCATGGTGAAGTTAGAAACAACACAGAGATAAGACCTAGGGGTACTTCCTATTATGCAAATAAATGCATGTTTCATATGATAAAGTGATGGAGACTCCTGTCTCCACTGCCCTGGAACCACAAGGCTGGAGAGTAAAGTCTGAGATCGACTCCTCCCTCCCTCCACTGGCGGGCTCATGGCATGGAGAACTTCAAGTATGCTAGTGGTACAGCAAGATTAGAGGTGTGGAAATATCCCACACAACACTGACTATATGAGCCAGTAGATTACCTCTAACCTTTATTTTTTGGTTTTATCTCCTTGTTTTCTTTCTCTCTTTCACAACTTTCTCATTTGACTTTGTGATTCCTTTATGTGGGTAAACACTCTGTTCTCTTTCTGCTTCACTTCAAAAACATTAAGCGTCCTCTTCCAATCTTTCCCTGCAGTATCCTACAATTTTCCACATCCTGAATGATTGTCTTATGCCCTCCAACCTTGCTCCTTCTTTATTCAACCTCATTCAACTCCACATCCTCCTGAACCCTCCCACAATAGGGTCAAATCACCGCACCAAGTGGAAAATAATTGCGTATAAGCTTCTGGTATAAGAAGGCTTGTGTTATATTTTGGCAAACATTCTCACCATGTTTATAGTTACTGAGCTAATCGTTTCCACAGATTGTCGATAGCACACATGTAGTTGAGTCTATTGTCACTGCAAACCAAATTAAACTACTTAACTAGGATGGCATACATGCTATACCCAGTCTTTCCTCCATTTGACTACATTGTGATTGTGAGGTGTCATAAACATCACTATAATCTAGTAGTAAGAAGCCAGGCCCTGAGTCAAATTGACAGCAATTTTTCAAACTGAATATATTGGGAAGATAGGTACTTGGTAGAGACACAAGTACCAAGAACTGCTTAAATCTCAAAGACATCCAGCGTAACAGAGACGACCTAAGAAAGCCTCAACAACAAGAAAGTACATAACATAAGAAATCTACAAGTATCAACACACAGAATAAAATAGAAAAATAGAAAATGATGAGACAAAGAAACAAAAAGCAATCTCAAATGCCCAGGCCACCCAGGACAAGTACAGAGAACAAAGACAGAAATTTTGAATTCGGGCTTTTTGAAATCATAGCAGTGGAACTGAAAACAACAAGTGGAAAAAGTCATAGCAAAAATAATCTCTGAAGTGCAGTAAGAAATGACTACCAAAGTAAAAGACACTAAAGTAGACACTGCAAAACAGAGTATCTCGGGAAAATGATGGAAACCAGGAATGTCAAACAACAGGAAAAAAAAAAAAAAAAAAAAAACGATCCAAACAGAAAATTAGATTAAAAACCCCACTGAAATTATATGCATCAAGGTCCCCCTAGAGAGCTCAGCAGACTAAAGCACCTGGTTGGACAAAGCACAATGACTGAGGCTCAATCCCCTGCATGTCATCCCAGCCCTGCTCCCGGAGCGTGTTGAGGCAGTGACTGAGACTGGGCATGGCGGTGTGTGCCTGCAGCCCCAGTGCTTGGGAAACTGAGAACAGGAGAATCACTACAAGTCTGATCTGCGTTGTGAGACTTTGTAGATCCTGCACTAAATACAAAGAAAAAAAAAGAAAAGAAGCATATTTAACACAAAAAACATACATTCATACACTGAAAGTCATAGGATGAAGATCACTACATACTTGTAAAGGGAAAACTCCAAGAAGACATTATAATCATGTATATTTGTGCACCAAACACAAGTTCAAGCAAACACATAAAACAAATATTAGTATGCATGAAAAGCAAAATAAGCACTAACACAAACGTAGCAGGGGAGCTTAATACCCCACTCTCACAAATAGATTAACTATACAAAAATTCAGCAAAGAAACATAGAATTAAACCAAGCCTGGGACAAATAGACTTATTAAATGCCTAGAGTTGTTCATTCTCCAAAGAGCAAAAGATAGCTTCTTGTCAGCTATACGTGAGATTTTCTCAGATATATATAATATATGAGCTCACAAAACGTGTTTAAGAAAATTTACAGGAATCAAAATTATCCTGTGCACACTCTGTTGCTATGTGATGAACCCAGAGGATGTGTAGGTCAGCATTTGGACAGAATTCAGTGGGGTGGTCTTTCTCTACTGAGTCTTCAGCCAAAAGCCGCTATCAGCTGCGTGTGATGTGATTGGGAAATTACTGGTGCTCCGATAAAGTGCTGGGACACGGTTCGCCTGACCCGAGCACTAACGCAGGGCGGCCGCCGGGTGGCGCTGCGGCAATCGGCCTTCTGCATAGGTTCTGGTCCTGAGAGTGAGTGCTTTGCTGCAGCACACCGGACCCCCCTGGCCTTTTTCTGATTGGCTGAGAGCTTGAGTTTTGGCGCTCTGGGCCACTCCCGCAGCCCACCTCAACACACTCTGAGG
>PVJA010000278.1:140595-163716 GCA_004027025.1 Myocastor coypus
TATATATATATATATATATATATATATATATATATATATATATATTCATGCTTAACTGGAAAAGTAAAAAGCTGCAACTACTTTTTACTAGAAATTCAAATTACTTCAATTGAAATGACCAGTTTATTTTTACTAAGGAAATACTCCATCCCAACCCCTAGCCCTAAACCAACATTCTATCTCCTATCCCTCGTCCCTAAACCTATCAACACAGCAGGTCACGGGCCTGAAAAGAAACATATGACTTGAAAGTAGTCATGTGAAACTGTAGGTTTTATGTCTTTTACTTTATTTCTATTTATTTATTTATTTATTCATTCATTCATTCATTCATTCATTCATTTTTGTGGCACTGGGGTTCGAACTCATGACCTTGCACGTGCCAGGCAGGCACTTGTGTCACAGAGCTCTCTCCTCGGTTCCCTAAATTTTTAATATCATTTCAAAGAGCAAATTTTGTTTGAATTTGAGCAAATATAATCATAATATATATATTATATGCATAACATATATGTATGTATATATATATATATGTATATATATATACATGTCAATGCATATAAATTTCTGTGTGTGTTTTCTTCAGGAGAGAA
The DNA here is from genome assembly GCA_004027025.1 of Myocastor coypus. NCBI lineage: Eukaryota > Metazoa > Chordata > Mammalia > Rodentia > Myocastoridae > Myocastor > Myocastor coypus. Next base: position 141,189 of record PVJA010000278.1, read on the forward strand.
AGCTCTATTGTAACTATTGTCTTTCCCTTACATAAATTCAGTACTTCAAGCTTAAAAGATAGAGTGTGGCTCCTACAGCTCTTCTTGAACTCTCTGGAGTCTACTTTCATGAGTATCAATTAACTGTGGAGGCCATGGGTGGAAAAGTATCTTAGATATCTCTAGTCTTCTCTGACTAATGCTGACTTTATCAGCATTCAAGACAAATACTTGTTTTAATGTTATAAGACTATAGTGTTTCCCACCCCTACCACTAAAAGAAAATATAATAAAAATTGGAAACAGAGAGCTCAGGTTCAATTACCAAGTTTTATTTAATGGATTTTACATATCAGTTATAAATTTCTGTCCTGTGAGACAACATGGGCAAATGTGGAGGGTGTTAGGTTCGTGAAGTAGTCCAAGAACAGAAAGACAAGCATTGTATGATCTTCCTTGTTGTGAAAAAAGCTTAACTCTAAAGGAAAGAGCAGAGCAGTGCCTGTAAAGGGACAAAAACATGGGAGGATGTGGGCGGGTAGGAGAGAAGCTGGTCAAAGGCCACAAAATTATAGTTAAAGAGGAAGAACATGTTTAAAAAAGATCTATCACACAGAAATACATGACTATAAAACTATACAGGGCATTCTTAAAAACCTATAAAGCAATATATTTTAAATGTTACCATAAATACACTGTACATATGTGACCTAACATACATAGTTACCTTAGTTTGGCCAGGCACTTAAAAGTGTATGTATGTCTCAAGACACCATGTTGTACACCATAAATAAAGGTTTTCGTTGTTACTATTGTTGTCACGGTCAGGAAGGAGGAAAGAAGACAGGAAGAAAGTAAAGAAAAGAAGGAGAGAGAAGGAAAGGAAGACAGGAAGAAAGGGGTGAAGGGAGCAAGGAAAAACGAAAAAAGGAAAAATTGCTCCACGATGTTAGACGTCTTCAACTGGGTTTGTGTCTAGCTGGCTTCCAAGGCCTAATGAGGTCGTCGGTGAGGTTTTCAGAAATGGCTGAATGGGAAATGTATGACCCTGGGGTCAAGGTTGTCTGTTTATTAAATTAGTCCCTTGATTAGTTTGACATAGTCCTAGATGCTATCAAGGGTAGCCCACCCAAGGTGTGGGTGGTATCCTCCCTAAATATGGTTAGCTTGATAAAGTGTAAGGGACAGAAAGAGAACTAGTGCGGTACCTGGCGGCTCGCTGCTCGTTGCTTGCTGCGGCTGTCCTCTGCTCTGCGACGGCCTTCTGCCAGGCCACCCTGCCTTGGGGCCGGTTGACTGCACTAAAACCTCTACAAACTGCGAGTCAAGTAAACCTCTCCTCCTTTAACTATGAGTGTTGAGCACTTTGACTCAGCAACCAGAAAAATAACGGAAGCAATCTTAGTCTGCTTTCTGCTGCTGTAACTAAATATCCTCAAGTGGGTTATTTTATAAAGCACTATTTAATTAATTCATGATTCCAGAGGCCTGAAGGTCCAAGGTTAAGGGTCATCATAGCAAGAGCCTTGCAGTCCCACTTAGAAGGAAAGAACTATACTATACGTGAAAGACAAAGCCGGAGGAAGACGGCTTCACGATCGCGCCCCACAGTACCGTGGTAATGCGGGCATGAGCCCGCTCTGCAGAGCTCCCTCTTAGCACCACCTGACGGCCCCGCCTCTCCTCAGGATGACAGCGGCAGGTTTCTGTTGGAGCCTTGGTGGAGACATGGCAGCTCTGGCGCAGGTGGAGTGAGTGTACTGATAGGAGGTTAGAGCCCAGAGCTGAACCCGCCATTGCAGTCAGTAATCGTAAGCACGGCCTTCACCATTACTGTCACTAATGTGCCAGGCGCATGAGTTCAAACCATTTGCTCTTCTTGTTCCCTATTATTGTTATTATTATTATTATTAATTATCATTATTATTATTAGTGTGTATGTGTGTGTGTGTGTGTGTGTGTGTGTGTGGCTGGCTCAGCCCTCCCCAGGGGCAGGGCTAGCGTGGCATGAGGTACGGAGAATCAAACCTCAGTCCCTAAGTGCTTGCATAAGCAGGCGCCTTAGACTGCCGAAATATCTCACTGTCTCTCTTGTCCCCAGTTAAATTTCAACTAAAGACAATTTAAGAAGAAGGATTATTTTTGTTGTTGTTCTTTTCTTGGCTGGCTCATTAAAAACAATTGAATTTAGAAAGCTGGTTATTTTCTCCATTTGTAATTCATGTCCTGACATTTTTTATTTATTTTTTAAGATAACTAGATGCCATAACCTTGTCTTTTCAAGAAGAAAGAAAGAATTCATCTTTGATTTCTTTGAAAATCCCATACACTGGGCGAGGGAGAGCTCAGCGGCGTCAGCGCCTGCCTGGCAAGCGCAAGGTCCTGAGTTCAATTCCCAGAAGAAAAATCACGACCTCACATCCATCCATCATGCTTTCATGGTATCCGCCCCAATTTGCCTGTGTGGCAAAGCTACAAAGATTCATTATTCTCTATAGTTAACATCCACCAATTTAAAAAGTTACATATAACATTTCATCTGACTGTACTCTTTCTTTGGTTTTAGATTTTATTAGTAAATCTATTTGTCATTTCCTGCATAGTTCTACAGGAGAGAAAAATAATGTTGACAAAACTTCAATACTATATGGGGACTTATTTTGCTATAATTTTATATCAGCATGTATGTGACTTAAATTCATTATTGTTTAATCTGTTTCAGTTAAAAGGTCATAGCTGTCTTCTTCTGCTTTATAAAATTTATAATAGCACCCTAGATATTCTGTAACTGGTAAGCCAAATTTCATTTTGTACTTTGATTATAAATTAGGGAAGTGGTATAGTAATTTCTTTCTGAGGCTAAGACTAAAAAGTCTTTATTCATTGGTTGTTTTAGTGTTTTGCAATATATATTAAAATTGGCTTATTAAATCTTTATATGTTGTAAGTGGTAATTATATTGCCAGAGCTATAAAATCATCAAAAAATGTATAATGGCATTTTAAGTTTGTGTAACTACAAATGAGAATTTATATTTTTAGTTGTTTAATAATCTTTTCAACTGAATGTTGGAAATAGACATAAGCTAATGGAGAAAAAGTATTATTTCCACTAAATATTTGGTCATTAATATTAAGAGGAAGTAGTAGTCTAATTTCACACAGCAAACAGGGGCAATGTGGATCAATTTCGCAGCAGAAAAGAACCAGGTCCTTATAAAGGAGACACTGACAAAAACCCAGCGCAGAGTTAGCTCAACAATGTCCTCACTGGGGACAGCCTCCCTCTTTTCCTAATCTCCAACTTTGGCCACAGATACCTCCCATTTCTTTTTTTTTTTCTTTTGTTTCTGTTTTATCACATCACAGGTAATAAACATACTCACAGCTCCTGGCTTTTTTCTTTTGCCTTATGATTTAGCTTTACATGTTTCACTTCAAGCTGTATAACAACTCCTGCTATTCCTAAATTCATAGCTTGTTAGAAAAGGCATAATTCCGTTCTCAAACCACAAAGAAATGCAAAGATGATTTAATGGTTGCGATGCTCATTCATGGAAGGCCAAGAGTAAATGTCTTCCACTGCTCCAAGAAAGTTACAAAATATGATAGTGGAACACCAATTCGAAAGTAAAGTTAGTAAGATAATGACAGAAAAATTTTAAAATTACATGGATATTTAGGGAACTCAGTGTAATTTAGTTCTGTAATTTTCAGAATAACATTTTTAAAGATCAATGCATAAAATTATGTTAAAAAATGCCTTGCAAAAGGGATGACTATCTTTCCTGAAATAGTGCTGACTTTGCCTCTCAATTACATATGTTCTTGAGTAAATGAAGTGGAAACTTTATTTGTTTGTTTGTTTGTTTGTCTGTTTACTGTGAGACCAGGGTTCGAACTCATGACCTTGCAGTTACCAAGCAGGCACTTATGCCATGGTGCTATCTCCCCAGTCCCTAGAAACATTTTTTAGACTGAGACTTTTTTTTTTTTTGCAGGGTCTCACTAAGCAGATCCAAAACTCATAGCGATCTTCCTATTTCCTGCCTCCTCTGTGTTGAGATTACAGGCACTTGCCACCATGTCCAGACTCCATCACCAGCTCAGTGACCCCAAGAGTGATATTTTACATATTCAGAGCCACCAGGTGGTAAAAATTTAAAAGTGAGGGACTTTGTCAGAGGACTGGAAAAATAGAAACCAGTTTTTCTACGACTCTCCAGTTCTGGAACGAGCTGTTGTAGCACCTGGAGAACAGATATGCTTCTAACTACAAGGTTCCTGGCATGGCCCAGCCTCTTTTTACAGGGAAGAAATAAGCTAGGCAAGGTTTTCCCAGGTTTTCTTTTTGGAAAGGCACTGAGCATCCCTGGAAGCACAAGAGGAATTTGCCAGTAGTGTCCAAGAAGATAAATGTATACACAGCATAATATGGGAAGTATAATTAAACATGCTGATTCTAATCAGTCAAGAAAATTATAACTTCCAGGCCAGGGACATAGTTCCGCCACACAAGCTCCTGCCTGGCCAGCATGACACCCTGAGTTTAATCCCCTGTGCCAAAAAACCAACCAACCAACCAACCAAATAAACAAACAAACAACAAACTTCAATGACAAAATAAGCAATAAGATCAACATTGACAATAAAAATAAAACAAATGTTTAAGTTATCTGGAAAGAACCTTAAAACAGCCCTCCTAGAAATACTTCAATAATTATGTCTTCTTCAATAGTTAAAAAAATAGGAAAAAAAAAACAGAATTTATTTTTTTTTAGAGGATCAAGTGGAAAAAATATGTAATGAGAAACCTAAGTCATTCGATAAACCTAGTCACGCAATAGATGACTTTGGACTGAATCAATGCATGAGACATAGACGACTAGCGCTTAAACAGTGTAAACAACACCAAGAATAAATACATACACTCAACGGCTTATAGGACAAAGACAGAAGATTCAATAGCAGTGTCATCAGTTCCTTAAAATAAAAGTGTGTAACTGGAGGAAAAGAGATCGTCTCCTACCTAAAATAGTTCAACTCTTAATTTTTTAATTTTATGACAAAGTGAAAACAATGTATACTTAGCAAAAACCTCTAACTCTTTAATTTTTATTTTTGTTCAAGGCTAGAGATACGTTACATTCATTAATCATCTTCCCCTAGCTGGCAAAAGCACTATTTGACCCCCATAATTTAAAAGAAGAGGGGTTGGGGAAGAAGCTCAGTAAGCGCTTGCCTGGCAAATGCAAGGACCGGCATTCAACCCTCAGTCCAGGGAAAAAAATAATAATAGTAATTTGAAAGAAGAAATATCTGCCTGGCTTGAGGTTTCAGAATTTCCAGGCCATGGTTGGTTAACCCCAGGACAGAAGTATCAAGTAGAGGAACTTGGGGAATACTATCACTTCTTAGGTCCAGAAAGACTGCAAAAAGGAAGACTGTCAGAAAGAGACATATGCTCTGAAGGCAGACCTCCTCCCCCAAAGTTCCTCTAACAACCCAGACTACCATTTTTAGCAACACATTGAGCTGTTAAGGTCTCTGGATTCATCCATTGATAATATAGCATCCTCAATTTCATAGCAGCTCCAGGAGTCTCTTCATACATTTGAGATGACACTTAAGATTAACTGAAATACTGCACAGTGTTTCTGTCTTAATTCTGGATGAGAAAAGTCATCTGTAGCTGTCAATCTGCCAGGCAATCAAAAGGGTTAACAAATGTCAGGTACAAAAGCTGCATGTTTTGATATATAGGTTGTGCTTTAACTTGGCCTTAACCACTCAGCAGATAACATACTTAATTGCTGTGTTTATTTGATATTAATTAAATATATGCAACAATATTTTCAATGACATATTTAACTACCTGTTTTTATCACAGCTGTTTTATGCTGTTTTTGTCCTTTTTAACAGATACTTCATAAGTGGAATAAGTTGCAATAGACCTCCAAAGTTAACTTGACTTTGTAATCATTTTTATTACTGTATTTAAATATCATCTGTGCTAAGGATTGTGCTTTCCTTCCCTCTGAGTCAAAGCTGCATCCTCTACGCCATCTTCCTGTCGTGTTCTGTGTGTGCATTTCTTATTGGCCACTGCTGTAACTTTTTGGTTGCCTGTGTATCTCTGCAATAAGAATGTGGGCAAGCTGAAGGCAATTTCAACTGTTTAATTTGTTCTTTTACTGCTAACAAGAATTACAGCTGATTATATATAATGGAGCATTGAAAGGTTATTTATGGAATAAATGCAACATAAAATCTTAAAAAAAAAGAAAATCTATAGTGTATGAAATTGTTCAGCTATTATGCTCAGTAGTTTAGATGCAATAGTTTTAAATGCATTTTCAATTTGTGATGGCTTGCATGATATGAGTCAACGTGTACCATGTAAGTCAGTGGGCATTCGTGTAAGAAATAACAGTTGTAAATGCCCCAAATTCAGTAAAACATGCTAAACTGTGTATTTATTTATAAGCTGAGTAAACCAAATCAGATGAAACAAAGAAATTTATAGCATAGTTGATGCAAAATCCTAGAAATCAGTAACAAATTTCACAGTAGTCAGAGAGAAAAGGTGCACTGGAATGCAGTGGATTTCTCACTCAAAATTATAGGGGCCACAGAAAGGCGCCAAATTATTTTCAAATTCTGAAAGGTAAGAAATGTCAATCACGAAATCAATATTTTGTACAAGTGCTTTCCTTAAATGGAGTAGAATAAAGGGTATGTGTCTCAAGGGCCAGCCAGATAGCCTAGTAGATTAAGGAGCCTGCTTACACAGCCCAGGGACATGGGTTTGTTCCCTGGTGCATTGTGCCAGCCCCGTCCGCAGGATGCACTGATCTGGCGATTGAGACTTGGTGTGGTGGTGTGTGCCTGTATGCCAGTGCTTGGAAAGCTGAAAACAGCAGAATCACTATGGGCCCAAACTGTGTAGTGAGACCCTATAGACCCTGCACTAAAAGAATGGAAAAAAAGAAAAGAAAGAAAGAGTATTTGAGACAACTAAATGAAGATATCAAAACAAATAAAATAATAGTAAGAAAAAGCTTTGGAATTTTGGAAGGGTAGAGAGAAATGAAAGGGATAAAAATTCATGGCAAGTAAATTACGTAACACTGAGCTTTAAGTTCACGTCATATATAATGAGTAAGTAGTGTAACGTAATGCTGATGTAATCATCAGTACATGAAATAAGCACACACTAGAAAACCATGTTATACAAGCGGAAAAAGTAGTGAGTAAGGTTGAAATACTCATTTGATGTTATAAAATGTCAACACTATTTGGAATTTTCCCTTAAAAAGTTGTAGTGACTATCTTTTTCTCTTTGATCAGTAAAATCTATATTGTCTGCAAATAGAAAAGCTATCCCTTCTCATTTTTTCTGGGTTCTGTTCACATGCAATACTGTATTTCATTCTTTAATTTTCAGTCTGTAAATTTCTTTTTGAGTTAAATGTGTTTCTTATATACAGCGTATTGTTGGATCATGTTTCTTCAACCGTTTCTCCAATCTGTTTCTTCTGATCGGTGAACTGAGACCATTTGCCATTGTGATTACAATCGATGCTCTTTGCATATTTTTGCCGTAGTATTTTCTTGTTGTCAGTTCCTTCTTTACCCTCTCCTTAATTGATTACCCTGCCTCTTGGTGGTTTTTTCTTTTGTTTTTCTTGGAATTATGATGTTGATTATCTCTATCTAAAGTACCCTTCAGAACATTTCATAGATCTGGGTCGGAGGTCATGGATTTCTACAATTGTCCTTTGTGATGAAAGCAGCTTATTTCTCCATTGATTTTGAAATACATAGTGCAATGCAACTGGAAATCAGATGACAGAAAAGCAGCAAAACTACATAAAAGCGAGGACATGGAATAGATCCTAATGAACAAGCAATGAATCAGATGAATTTAAGGACAAAAATCAAAGTGTACCTAAAATTAAACGCTGATGCTAATGTAATGTGCCAGAATTTATGGAATGTGCCGAAAGTAGTCCTAAGAGCAAAAGTTACAACCATAAGTTCTCATATCCAAACAACAGAACATGCTCAAATAAAGAGCCAAACATTGAACATCAATCTTCTGGAAAAACAAAAGAAAGCAGTGCAAAGCAAAACGAAACAAGCCCAAATTGCCTATGAGGGGGGGAAAAAAAACGCTATAAACATAAATATCAGGGGAGAAATTAAGGCAACCTGAGGCTAAGAAAATAATGCAAATAAATAATCGATCCGAGTTGATTCTTTGGAAGGTGAAATAAAGTGGACAAATACTTAGTCAACTTTATCAAAGAAAGACTAAAATCCACACAATTAGAAATGAAAAATGTGAAATCACAGTGGATCTTGAAGATATCCTGAAGATCATCAATAGCCTTTGAGAATTTTTACTTTAATAGGATGAAAAAAAAACACAGAAGAAAAGGATAGATTCTTAGGAAGATCAACTCCACATGTGAATCAAGAAGATATAGAAATTCTAAATAATCCCTGATTATTAGAACATGTAAATATATGAAAAAAACACACAAATCTAAGTACCTAATCTAAAAGTGGGCATATAAAGTGAATACACTTGCCTCAAATGAAGTACAAATGGTAAATAAATATATGAAATATTAAGCAATGTCGCTAATCATTTGAAATGTGCAAGTCAAAACAATGCTGAGACATATAGAACTCCAAATAACATCGACCCAACTAAAACACACACCCATACATGTAATAGTCAAGATCCCAGAAATCCAGCAGAAGAATAATATACTAAAAGCTGCTAGAGAAAAGAAACAGATCACATTTAAATGAAAATCCATCAGAATAACAGTGGATTTCTTTGCACAAACCATGAAGTCAAGAACAGCATGGAGCAGAGTGCTTCAAGTCCTCCATGAAAACAAATTTCAGCCCAGACTGCTATACCCTGCAAAACTGTCTTTCAAGTATGAGGGGGAAGTGAAATACTTCCATGACAAGAAGCAACTAAAGAATTTCATGGTGTCAAAGCCAACCATACACAGACTACTAACATTTTTTTTTTTTTTTTTGTCTTTTTGAGACAGGATCTCACTATGCAGTTCTGGCTGGCCTTGAGCTCACTTTTGTAGCCCAGGCTGGTCTCGAACTCACACCAATCCTCCCACCTCAGCCTCCAGAGTGCTGGGATTACAGGTGTGTGCCATCATGCCCAGACAACAGTTCATGGTGGCAGAAAACAGGGAATGCAGAAAGTGAGGACCAGGAGCAGCAGAGAGAAAGCCTCCTTCCCTCCATTACATTATATGCAGGCTCCATACCCCAGATTGGCTATAGCATTCACAATCCCATCAGTGAACTATGAATAAATCAAGAACTGTAGAAGCCTGCCCTATGACTGCATGAGGCTTTGGGGGGACATCTATACACCAACCATAATTATAACTAAATAGGGACTCCTTAGGATTGGAAAATCATTAGTCAGGGCTCCCTATGGTGAATAAAGGAGCAGATGCCTGGGGAACTTATCACAGAAGTTGTTCATTAATGGAAAGCCTTCATGATCAAGAGACACACCCAATAAACTGGTTATTAGGAAAACATTAATTTTTGTAGAAACAATATAATAGTTTCTCATAGTACATAGCAAACATAAGAAACAAATGCTTTTCACATGAGTATGACAATTCATTTTAAACTCATGCTGTATCGCATGTATCCATGTCTTCTACATACAGTGCCTTCTAAAATGTAAAGCTGGAATTATATAAGGTGACAGAACTTTCAGAATGAGACATTTGCATTTCTCTGTACTCTAATTTTTACAAACGTATTTGGTACAAGGTATCACTACACAGCTTGGACTGATGATGATCCTCCTGTTTTCAGCCTCCTCAGACCTTGGATTATAGACGTGTATTACCACACTCAGACTCGGTGACCACCTCGGCATGCCTGTGAGTGAGGCTGGCCCAGCATGTGTTACCGGGGAAAGAACCCTGGTCCCTGCATTTGCCTGAGCATGCACTTTGCTAAGATATCTTACCAGCACTTCTAATTAATTTTTTATAAGCCAACAAAAGTTCACCAGTAGGTCCTAATAACATAATGATACTTGATGCACATGCTATATATGCACTGCTATACTTATAGCAGTGGACATCAAGTGGGCCAGGAAATGTCACAGATTTCTTCCCTGACATCCCATTAACGGTACTGAGTTAGGTAAAAACTTCTTATGTATTAGGTAGATACAAGTGATTAAAAGATTCATGCTACGTTAAAATGGAAATACAAAAATGTCACTATGACTGTCATGCTACAGTGTTATGTATGGTTTTGACTTTAAATTTTTGGTGTCAAATTATTTTTAAAAATGGTAGAGGTTAAGTAAAGCCTTTGGTTTTATGAGACTGGTCCATATCTCTCTTTTAAACTACTTAAAAGTCTATAATTATTTTAAAGTGAAAACTAATGTTTAAGATACAGAAGACAGCTAATCCAACTAAAGAGTACAAGGTGGTGCCAGAATTGAGATCCACCTTCTCAACCCTCCAGGTTCTGCCCACTAACAAGCCTGAGAGCCTGAACACAGTGAAGCACATGGAAAGGTAATGGGTCTGCATTGATTATTTTGTCAGTGGAAAAGTAAACATTCAAGTGTTTACAAAGCGGGGAAGGACAACAGTAACTTTTGATCAGTTTTGCAAATACCATTTACAGGGACTTCTCAATTTTCTACTTCTCTCTGCTAATTAAGTCATTCATGAGATCTTCACACATTGACAGATACTTTAAAGCAAGTCATAATAATTCAGTATATTTTGAGCAAAATTAAGCCTTTTTTAGGATTCTGTGGAAACTGTCAAAACCAGGTAAGCTTATATCTCTAAAACTGACATCAGAGTGGGTGGATTTTTTGGATTCCAGAGAGACAAGTTTTAATCCTTTCAGGAAGGGACTTGTCGAGGTTTAGCCAGAACCTGAATAGGAAGTGTGTATATATCTCTTATTTTAAAAATAAGTAGTATCCTAATTTTTTATTTCCTTTAAATTTCTATAGTAATCTTTGTGAAAATATGATTAATTTAATTCCAGCAATCATTTTATCACATATTTTAATGACCACATATTCTATCTATCTATCTATCTATCTATCTATCTATCTATCTTATCTATCTATCTACCTACCTATCATCTATCTCTATCATCTATGTAGAGAATATGTAGCTAACTGTTCTCTATATATCTTAAACAAATTACATAGGGATCAGTTCAAAAAAATCAGGAAAAGAAAATCCTCAAGCCTAAACCTTCCTGCAAGAGTAAATCCTGAACTAAAGCTTCACCAAATAATACATGCACTAATCCAGATATCTACCCAGCCATGAGTGTTGTTGTATGATTTATCTAAGAAATACTGATGTCATATTATAAACTGTTTCTTTTTGCTTCAATGTAGACTCATGTTTAAAAGTTAGTCTAAGCAGAAATCCATAATTTCATAAATTATCAAGTCATTTAGGATGCATAATTAATTAGAATGTACTGTGCCATATTTATGAGGATTATTCATGCACGGCATGAGACAATCATAAATTATTTTGTTAATAAAAATCTCTCGAGAGACATTTTAAAGACTCTTCCCTTGAGTAGCTTCAATTGGTGTGATTGCTGTCTGATAATTTTCTGTTGGTTAAATCTTGAATGTTACTTATTATCTTGTAATTATAAATTTCATCTATGAAATACTTAAGCAACTTGTAAAGAAGGGAAGGGAAATATTAGAATTTAGGATTTTCAAATGTTGTAAATAATTTGTAAAAGAAGATGTTATGTTTTGTGTTCAGACGGCTTGTAGTTGTGTGTACTTTTTCTTACAAGTCTTGTAAATTTCTGAGGATTTTGTAGTTTTTGGAGTAACTTTTAAAATACATAGGTTTAAGGAGAGCTCATAACAACCAATATGGAAAAAGAAAGAAAAGTGTTTTTACTTAAAAAAGGAGAAATAAGTCCAAAGTACATCAAATAATATTTAATTGGTACTGGAAATATTCCAGATATGACTTTCAAAAACAAGGGCTTTGATTGCAATAGCTCATGTTGAGCTCACGTTGAGCCTGCCAAAAATCCAAGCTAGATCAGAGCAGTTTTTGAAATAAACACAAGCTTAATCTGATGTAGATACTTCAAAACTCCCACTGCTTTAGTTATAACATCATCTGTTACTGAATGATTTATAAATACCCTCTACAGACAAATTTCTACAAGACAGAGGGTAAGGTGTTTTAACCTGAGGACATAAGGATATGGTTGACTCATACATTAAAACTATGGAACAGCATTGCTTGGAAACAAGATCTTTCCTATTCCTAATTTTCAAAGATTGATTTCCCATTAATCTTTCAATAAAGGATCATGGGCATAGTTATCCAGTGCTGTGAATAGACTGATGACTAGGTGTGTTGTGTGTCAGGCACACAACTGTACTCTCAGAGAGCAAGTGAGGTTCTAGTTTCTGAAAGACTACAGGGCTTCGGCCACGGTTTCCCAGTTCAGCTGCTGAAACTACAAGCTACTTCACAGCTATGTGCTTTACTTAGCTCTCTATTCTAATGGAAACGATGCTAGAGTCTGCTTGCGCAGACTGCTGTAAAGAAGACCTGGGCTGGTGTGTGTGAATTCCTGAAGTGCCTGCCTGGCATGGGAGCACGATCATTCTTGATTAGTGTCACTTTTGCTATTGTTTTGCCTGTTTTAGAGAGGATAAACCTGAAGTCACCTAACTTTCTCAGAGTTATGTGATCTTTGAATGCTGGCATATCTGATACCTTGAACTTCTGCTTATCCAGGATCCTGAATTCTGTCTTTGTGATACTTCTCTTTATTTCAGATGAGGAAGAATGCTAGTTCTAAACTGAAGAATTGTTACTACAGTATTCTCTGGTGTTCATCAGATAAAGCTGGTCTAGAAAATCTGTTGTATTTCTGAAAATATTCAGAAGAAAACATGCATAAATTATCACGAAATAATTGAAAGTGGACCTTAATGCAGAGCTATAACCTGATTTATAGCACCAAATGAACCCCGTTGCCCTTTCAGGCATCTGTGTAAGTTACAACATATGGAGGAAAAGATGCTTAATAGGGTGCTTACAATACCAACATCTCAACGTGAAGATTTTCTGCTAGTATTCAATCTTTTACCTGCATCTTGTGTTTACAAAGAAAACTGTATTGTAATTTGCAGAGAAGCATTCTTATAATAACATGGCTTTGAGATGGAGTCTTCAACTCAAATTCTTATTCTATTTCCATGACCTTTAATAAATATGCACATGAGCATTTTATGTCGTTTTGTTTTGTTTTCAGCACCAGGGATCAAACTGTGGGCCTTATGCTTGCTAAGCAGGTGCTTATGCCACTGAGCTATCTCCCTGGCCCTGAGCCTTTTATCTTATATATGGGATATAGTGTTACAGTTGCTATCATGGAACTAAGAGTACCTATAAACATTCACTACTACTCTTGACTGTCCTGGTAGCATTGCAAATAATTACAGCATACGAACTAGTATTGAGTCGGATTGCTTCTCCGTGTTCATTGCAAATAGACCTTTAAAATTAGAAAATATATTTCATATTCTGAAAAATCTAGAAGGTTCTTAAACGTACTCACCCCACTATTTTTGGCAAGCTCTGTATGCTTATCTTTCCTGGAATAGTACATAACATATATGTGCACTGAAAAAATCACACAGCACCTCAGAAATTGGTACTATGGTTAGGTCTTAAATTTGTTTAAAAAGAAAAAAGAAAGGAAGATAAGGAGGTCTATGTTTATCCTGAAAGTACTTGATGAATTCTTTACACTAAGATGTGCCAGAATTATAAGAGAGAGTCTCAGTCATCTTACTGAAACAACAATAGAATGGTACTTTCTTGTTCTAAAGCAAAACTATTTTCACTATTTTACAGTTCATCCCAGAGAATATGGCTGGTCCATTCTGCTGTGGGTTCAAAGCCAGAATATAGTATGGAGCTGGTGCTTCAGGGAGAAAGAGGTGTCCTCCGCAGTCTTGCAGCCTTCCAGGCATTTTGTGATATCTGTGCTGCTAAAGAGAGCCCTGCAGAAACAGGCAATGTTAGCATCCCGAGACAAGATGTGAAAAGTCCTGGGGAAAGGGGCGCAGAACACTTAAATTACTGGCTCTCTCTGTGTTGTGCCAATTGTTTTGTGTGACAATGAACTGAAGTCTAAGTATTATTGTTAAGTAGTTACACAGTCCTTTAGCTTTGCAAAGTGCTTTACAATAATTTCATTAGATAAAATCACAATAACCCTGTGAAGGAGGTCAGAATATTTCCAAGCAACAAAATTGAAGCTATTCTTTATGAAACTTCTAATAATAAAAAAGCTCTAATTTTCCAACCTCTAAGTATTGATGTTTCGGATTGTGATTAGTTTGGTCTCCTAGGACATGACCTGGTTATATTTTGTGCCATTTTGAGTCATCCTGAGGGGCCATGCCTGATGCAATAGCTGAGCAAGTTCTGCATCTTGGAGGACTCTGCAAATAATTGTAAAATAATTCAAATGCTGGAATAGGCACCTAGCAGAACAGAAATGGAGGACGGAAGACAGTTCATGGAAAGGCGGGCATTCTGATGGGATGTGCTCTATGCCACCGCCGCAGCAAGGGCATTTGCATTGCTCTGTAACTCCCTGAACACTGTTAATCAAAGTGGCCAATAAGTAAGTTTTCCTTTAACCAGCAAAAATAGTTGAAGAAGAGTTTAAAGGAAGAACAAAATAACTGTTTATAAATACATACATAATGGAGTAAAAAAGCAGTGTGCAGCTAATGCATGGCGATATAACTTGCTGTTGGAAGATTCAATAGTTTAATACAAATCTTCCTAGTCCAGACCATGCTAGCACACGTATTAACTCTACTTTTCGACAAAACGAATTCACCTAGTAATGCAAAAGGTCACAGAAAGTAGGATTTCCCTTTTACAAAACTGCTAGCATAAATTCTCTTCCTAAATCTCTCTTGGCAAAGTGAGTCAGTCTAGCTTGCCAGCAGGTGCCACCACTAGCCTGGCAGGCTTCCAGGAGGAGGAACAGTGGCCTTCTCCAGTCCTGAAATTATCTCCCAAAAGTGATTGTCATTGTACTGCCAATGTCACCGTACCCCCTCCCACTTTTTTTTTTTTTGGTAAGTGCTTGAAATGATATGGAAATGCTTGACGAGGAAGAGTATTGCTTTCTTGTTCTATCTACTACTATTTAAAAAAAAATCTGAAAAGTCAAACTCCGCTGACACCAGAACATGGGAGAGTATCTCACAAAGAGAGTTTAATTCCAGTAGCTCAGTGCTCTTCTATGAGAAATATATTGCCAACTGCAGAAGATAGAGATTCTTGGGCTTATGGGACACTACATGCTTCTGAAGCAGGGCGGGCCCATACCCATACACGTCAGCAGAATTGAACCTTGTAACGGAATGGACGGACGGACTCCAGGCTGCGAGGAGCAGGCGAGGTGCAGAGCAAAGTGCAGTCTTGGCAGTATTCACAGAAAGAAGGCCATTCTGCAGCCCAGGAGTCAGGAGCCAGTGCACACCCAGGTAGGCAATTCCTCAGAGGAAGTTAACTGGGCCAGGGGCGAGGGGGATGGCGAAACCCTGCTCCGCTGGGCTTCCTCGCTGTGCTACCTGCCAGACGGCTTTGTTCTTTCTACATTCCTTTGGTTTTCTTCCACGGCTACTTTCAAGCCCCTTGTGTTGGCTGTGGACAGTCCAGAAGGGGCAGGCCTGATAAAAGACTGGGCCTTACCTTTCCGAGGAAACCTTTGAAAGGCTTAGAAATAAAAATGATGGGGACCTACCGGAAGCAGCATTCTCTGAACGTGAGCTAAGTTGATTTTATGAACTATGACTCAGGCACTCCGGGCCAGGCAGAAGAACTGTGTTGGCTCAAGACCCGTGTTGGCGGAGACTTCGGGAGGCTGGGGCGGCACCCAGTGACTCCAGAGGTACCTGGAGTACCTTTTCAGAACACTTGGGTTTTTTTTTTTTTTTTTTTTTTTTTTTTTTTCATCAGGAAAGCATTAGATATTCTTGAATACTGAAAGTTTCAATTTCCTCGTGTTACACAGAAATATTTATTTTATATATTTGTTTTCTGTAAGCTTTATTTTGATGATAACCTAGGAAAGAGAACCTTCTGAAAACAAATTTAAAACAATTAAAAAGACTAAATCAAGCAGAAGGAATTTCCTGTTATTGTCCTTAAGCAGCATCTAATTGTTTGAATCCCGTACATTATCTAGCTTCACGTAAGGCTGTTGAATTGGTAACAGACAGAGAAATGAAAGGATTTCTTTTTCTTTCTTTCTTTCTTTCTTTCTTTCTTTCTTTCTTTCTTTCTTTCTTTCTTTCTTCCTTCCTTCCTTCCTTCCTTCCTTCCTTTCTTTCTTTAAATAAATAAATAAAGCAGCAACACCAATAATTGAAAACATTTTAGTTCGACAGTAAAAGCATTTACTGCTGATTTCTGAAGAGCTATTAACAGTTTTTTATCGTGTACTTTCTGGGGAAAAAAGTAATACGAAATGTGCTAATACTAATAATGATTTAAAAAATCATATAAAATAATCACCATGACTATGGAAAGTAGACTGGCCCCAGGGCAGAGCCACGTGCCAAGAGGTCCTTTTTTCCCTACAGACTGTCAGATTTTCCAATTTCTCTATTAAGAGCTG
Organism: Myocastor coypus; assembly: GCA_004027025.1. Lineage (NCBI taxonomy): Eukaryota > Metazoa > Chordata > Mammalia > Rodentia > Myocastoridae > Myocastor > Myocastor coypus. The sequence goes on from PVJA010000278.1 coordinate 157,925, forward strand.
CGTCCATCTTTTTAGGCGAGATTTGGCCTGCCTGGGGGAAGCGCGTGGGAGGGGTGTCTGCGGTCACCCGGGCTTTTATTTTCTCAGCGAGGGGTGGAGCACCTTCCTCCCTAGGCTTCTTTGTGGGCTGGTAATCAGGCCCTGGGCTCCCTGGGGTCTGGGGGCAGCTGTCGCTAGCACAGCCCACTCCCACCTCCTCGGAGCTGCATTTTGATTCTGCAGATGAAGGAAATGGCTCTCGAGCCTCATAGGAGTGGGGGCTGCAGGGTGACGGCTGGTGACACGCAGATTTTTCTTCCGGGCTTTATAACTTGATAAGCGGTGCCACGACTGTGTCTACGTCAGGTTTGACTTCAAGATGAAAACAATTCAGCTCAGCAAGAAAAATTCATCCACCAGATCCTGCAATCTGAAGTGAACTCAGTAATTAGTCTACTGCAATTTGTTCACTATTTTGTAGATGACGCAGTTACATATATAAAATATATATCATATGCACACATAAAGATAGATGTCTATTTTCTCTACATATGAACTTACACATGTATGTTTTAGTGTTTTTTCACCTTTATAATTAATTCTGTAAATACATTAAATATGAACCAGAAAAAAATTCTGTAGGCAAATAAAGGCCAATATTTGACACAAATAGTCTTTCATCCTGTTATAGTAACAGATTTTTTCAAATTTACAAGCCATGTAAAAGTCATTACAGCACTTAATCCTTCTAGGATTAATACTGAGAATTCTGACATTTTAGCTCCCTGAAAACTTGTGTTCTTCTTCCAGCCAAATTCTGCATATGAACATGCATTTGAAGCAGACTGTGGCAGCCCTTTCTGCTTTTCTTCTTGTAGTTAATAAATTTCAGTTGGAGGCAAGAATTAAATTTCATTTTGACAGACTAGGTGAGGTCTACAGAGCATATATTGAGCTAAGAATATTACACATGTTGGATTTTTGTCTTTATGGAAGACGCATTCTACAATTTAACCTCTTTCTGCAAAGGAAAATAAAAAAAAAGTGGTGGGAAAATTCACATTTCCATCAAATTAATCTTCTGGGTGTTTTTGCTTCGCTTTGCTTTCAGACAGGTTCTCTAGGTGTCATTTCGATGGCCTTGAACTCACCTTGTAGCCCAGGCTGGCCTCACACTCCTGACACTCCTCGTGGGAAAGCCTCCCAAGGGCAGATGTGGCAGGCGTGTGCCACCATGCCCCACTCACCTCCTGGTATCTTGACAAACAAAATGTTTGGCTGGAGGAAAAAATAAATAGAACAAATTGAAGCAAGCAAAATAACATGCTTAAATGCATTTCCTAATCTATTTAAGTGAGTTTTAGTTGGAGAATTAGAGACCACAGAAATACATTTAACAAGGTCTAAATGTTCAGTGTCTGGGCCAGTGCCTGAGGATTTCTCCCCACACCTCTGAGGCTTAGGATGAAAGCTTTCAAAGCACAGAGAACCAGGAGGGGCACTGAGGAGGGACTGAGCAAGCAAGTGACCCCAGCACATGGTTTCTTCATTGTCTCTTTCCTCTCACTCTTTCATTTTCTGATGTCAATGTGAGGGAGGTAAAGATTCTCCTAAAAGTGTACATCTTCATAAGAATCTATTGGCCCAGTGCCTCGGAAACTGGTCAACAACTTAAACACACATGTCCTTAAACACTATCTTTAAGTTTAAAGAACACATTTATAACTCAATTACTTAAATAAGTAGAACATATTCTATAACTGAAATGCAGCAATTGCAGGAATGTTCATTTCTAATATATTTAGATGAATGCTCCTAAGGTCGCGCAATAAAATTGTTACTTGGACTATCTTAAAAGCATAAGGGACGTATAAGGTAAACTGTGTCTCTTTCTCATTTCTTTTTCTGTGCCTGACAGTGAAGAAAGGAGAACAGGAACTTGTCTTGGATGTGTAGAAATCCTCCAAACTGGCAGAAGACTTCAAATATCCAGATGGTAGAAGAAGACTGAGCCTTGGAGCCAGAGAAACTTGGACTGGAATTCAAGCCCCCTGCTTCCAACCTATGTGCCCCTTAGCATTCTGCAGCCTTCCCTTTCCTCATCTGTAAAGTGAAGATAATGTTCTCTTGTGGGGAGTTCATTTATTGTCATCAGTGTCTGCTTTTATAACCTTGGCTTGGACTCTAAAATCTATATAAAATTTATTATCTTCTAGGATTAAACTGATTTATATTTATATTTATATTTATATTTCCTGAAGCCAGGAGTACCGTTATGTATCGAAAGGGATGATTGTGTAATACTGAGGATACCCCCACTGAATTGTGCAGCTCCCACATTTTCCTCATTTATCTGGGTATTTTCTATCTCGCTTAACCTTTGGATGGATGCTGATGTTGAGTACTCCACACCAAATGCACTTCATGAGAATAATAAAGGAGAATATGTTTCTACTCAAGTATGGATGAGTTGAACGGAAGGCTGCTTTTAAGATTCAAGGAGAGGAGGTATTCCTTCTTCCAGTCTCAGTATTATTTAAAATGCCTATGCACAAAAATGTCTGTGCGTTTCAGGAAGACACAATTATTTCAGCTATGAAAAGCCATAAAATCATTAGTGACCATCAGTAGTTTGGTAAAGCAGATGTGCATTTATGCTTATAGAATTTATCCCAAACCAGTTCCTTACACCTGTGTAGCTGAAGACCTCTTTGGTAAGAGCTCAGCAACACTTTAGATGGAATAATAAATGCCAGGGAACCGTAGGGGCAAGCTCATAATAAAGCCCAATAGGATTTTTTGTTTCTTTGTTTGTTTGTTTGTTTGTTTGTTTGCGTTTCTCTTCCTCTCATCTTTCCCACTGATTCCACACAGGTGGAAGAAGGTGGAACTTTCCAGAACCCAACCTCACCTGGCTGCACCACAGCACAAGCTGTGCTCTGCGGCGTGTGGAGCTGCTTATTTCCAGCGTGCCACAGCTTTCAGGGGAGTCACAAACAGGTGAACTCGCAGGGCAGAGTCTGCTCACGGAGGATGATTGAAGTGCTGCTCCAGCCATGACTAATTTATTTAGTATTCAAAAATCAGTAAAGATTCTCCCAACACATCACTCCGCCAAATAAAAGAGAATAAAAATAAAGTAAAACCTGTTTGATGCCTCAGGCATGTTCAGTGTGTTGTCCAGGTTAGCTCATTTCAATGCTTAATTTGTGGCATTTCACTTAATTGAATCATTTAACACTCAAAAAGTAATTACCAAAATGAACAAATTTGATTTCCTGGGGTTGGTATTTGACATCTCAAAACACTGAAATCCCTGCTGCTAGTTTAAACTAAGTTTGGTATTCAGCAATTAAACTAAATTAATTCTGAATATAGGTTATGGATGAACTTCTCCACTCCATCCTCTTAGCCATGACTTATTTATATTGTAATTGGATTTAGTATGGAATAATGCCTGCAATATCTTTTATAATTTAATAACACACCAAAATATCATCTGGAAGGTTTCCAGAGAACAAAGTAACCATATACTAGAACAGTAAGAGAACTGGAGCTCAAGTAGTGTTGCCTAAGGTCATGGGTAAGGACCGAGTTCCAGGGACACAAAGGAAGGAAGAGAAGGACAGAGGGGAAGAGAGATGGAGAGACAGACAGATAGAGACAGAGAGACAGGCAAAGAGAAAGACACACAGAGAGACAGAAAGACAGAAGGAGAAAGAGAGACATACACACAGATAGATAGAGACAGGCAGCCACAGGAGAGAGACAGACAGACAGACAAACAGACAGACAGAGACAGACAGACAGACAGAGACAGAGACAAAGAGAGACATAGAGACAGAGACAAACAAAGGGAGAGTTATAAGGACAGACAAATGGAGGCAGAATTGGAGAGGTGGCGGGGCAGACAGCCATAGACAGACAGAAATAGAGATCCAAACACATGCTATGCGTGTCAGACTCCTCCAGCCCGCCCCCGCTCTAAGCAGCACTCTCAGGTACAGATTTATCAGCAGGCTCATCTGCGAGGAGCACACCGCTCCCATGATCCCATCACTTCATGAGCTCCCCACACTGGATGCGTGGAACTTTCAGGAACTTTTACAGTGTAGATCGCAGTGCTCCATCTGTGGCTGGTGAGAGGCGTGTGTCCATCTCTCACACTGGACACACTTACTCTGTCTACAGTGGTCAACAGTCTTCAAGGTTTTAGCACTACTCAGACGTGTATGTTTAAAGTCGCTTCTGAGATGCACTTAGCTGAGAGTTCCTATAAAATTCAAAAGGAAATATAAATGCCTCCAGCGTGCATGAGCACAAAGTAAAACTTCCTTATTCAACAAGGGAGAAATGGGAGTGCAGAAGGGAAAGGACAAACGTTAAGACCTGTAGCTGCATGACCAGGGTGTGTTGGCAGACTGTAGCGCTAGCTGAGCTCAAACCAGCTTGGGCCTTGCTGGTTGCAGCCCCTATGGTCTCCCTCTCTCTCTATCCCTCTTAAATATTTTATCTATCTATCTATCTATCTATCTATCTATCTATCTATCTATCTATCTATCTAATCTATCTGTCTCTCTGTCATCTATCTATCTATCTGTCTGTGTGTGTGTGTGTGTCTGTCTGTCTGTCTGTCATCTATCTATCTATCTATCTATCTATCTATCATCTATTTGTCAATCTATCTATCTATCTATCTATCTGTCTGTCTGTCTGTCATCTATCTATCTATCTATCTACCTACCTACCTATCTATCCATCTATCCATCCATCCATCTATCGATCTATCTCTCATCTACCTATCTCTGTCTTTCTGAGACAGAGTCTCTATGCAGTTCAAAATGGCCTTGAGCTCACTTTGTGCCCTAGGCTATTCTTGAACTCACACAATCCTTCTACCAAGTGCTGGGATTGCAGGCATGTGCCACCACCCCTGGCTGTCTCTTCCTTTCTGTGCACTCTCTGCAGCTCGGCTCAACCCATATTGTGTGTTGCTGCCATCTCCCATCCCTGGAGTCTCTGCTGTCCCCGTCACATCAGTTTAATAGCTTGCTGCACCTCTCTGGAAGGAGCACGTTGCCTGCTCCCAGGTGTTGCTCAGGAATCAGGGCAGAAGCCTCTGCGACCCCACAACTCTTGTATTTTCCAAGCCCAATAAATCAAGTGGGTGATATCAGGGTCCGCTGTCCACTCAACAGTAAGCAGAGGCATTTGACCATGGCTCTGATAGTCTCGGAGTGCGTAGATGTCTGATCAAGGAACATATTTGCTTGGGTGTCTCACAATGGGTAGGGTGGCCCGGGACCCTCTCACAGGGGAGCACACACTCAGAAGTTTCTCCTGTTATGACCTTGAGCATGAGATGGGTGTGGCCTGCAAAACGTCTGAGATGGTCTCAAAACTCTTTCCTTTTGCACTACCTATTGCACAAATGCTTTCCCTTTCACAGTATCTGTTGTACATTTCAGGTTTTAGTTACTCTTATGGTTCTCACACTAGCAGGAAAATATATATATTTATGTATATATGGAGGATAGGTTGCATAATGATATTACTGATTTTTTCTGGTCTTTTGAAAGGAGCAGTTAATGCTTACTTTTTTCTTTTTAATTTCTTTAAATTTATTATTGTTATTATTATTTTTAAACAACTTGCAGGTTTATACCTGGTAACCTAAGCAACTAATTTGAAGATAACATCATACAATACAGCGACCATTGCTGAATTTCCTTTATTTTATTTAATGAGATTTTGTATCATTTCTAATGCTTTTCTTGGTGCTGTTTCATATTCTTTTTTTGTTGGTTTGTTTC
>PVJA010000278.1:163816-173816 GCA_004027025.1 Myocastor coypus
TTTTTTTTTTTTTTTTTTTTTTTTTTTTTTTTTTTTTTTTTTTTTTTTTTTTTTTTTTTTTTTTTTTTTTTTTTTTTTTTTTTTTTTTTTTTTTTTTTTTTTTTTTTTTTTTTTTTTTTTTTTTTTTTTTTTTTTTTTTTTTTTTTTTTTTTTTTTTTTTTTTTTTTTTTTTTTTTTTTTTTGTATCTTAGGGAAGGGTCTACAGGGTGTTCAGAGTCTCACTACTAGATCAGAGTCGTAGTGATCTGCCTGCTTACAGCCTCCCAAGAGCTGGTGTACAGCCATGTTCCACCATGCCCTGTTTTGTATTCTTTAAAAAATAAAATAATGTAAGAATGAACTCTTTCCTATTGCTCTAGTATTAAAGTGTTCTTTTCATGTCGTCTCCTCCTCCTCCTCCTCCTCCTGCTCCTCTTTCTTGTCCTTTTTCTTCTTCTTTTTCTCTTCCTTTTCCTTTTTCTCCTTTCTCTTCTCTTGCGACTACTTCTCCTTCTTCTGCTTTGCAACACAAGGATAAAATGCAGAGTCGCCCATAAGGCTAAATTTAAAGCCATTCTATTTTTTTTTTCTAATTTTGAGATAAAGTTGCGGTAAGTTTTGCTGTTACCCAGGCCCCTGGACATCCTCCTACCACAGCTTCCCAGAGTTTTGGGATAGAGGTGCATCTCACCAGTCCAAGTCCTGAGTTCAATACTTGTTGGAGACCCCAAAACCTCTCAGTGAAAACAACCCTCAGCTGCACAGCATAATCTTTTTTTTTTTTTTTTTTTTTTTTTGTTTGTCTTTTTGAGACAGGGTCTCACTATGCAGTTGAGGCTGGCCTTGAGCTCACTTTTGTAGCCCAGGCTGGTCTCGAACTCGCACCGATCCTCCTGTCTCAGCCTCCCGAGTGCTGGGATTACAGGCATGCACCACCAAGCCAGGCTTGCACAGCATAATCTTAAGACAGAAATGAACAAATAATTTAAGCTTGTTAATAAACAGTTGTTGCTTATAAGCTTAGTGAATTGTCCAGGTCACTTTGATCTATACATCCAAAGTATCTCAGAAAAGGAAAAAAGATTGAGATTGTGGGCCCTATGAGACACACTAAAAGCATGACTCTCTCACCTGGACCACATATAATATACATTACCAGGCTGAGGAGATAGCTCAGGGGTGTAAGTGCCTGCCTGACAAGCATGAGATTATGAGTTTGATCCTTGCTACTGAAAAATAAACCACACCAATGGTGTGTGCAGTGGTACCACCCACCAGACCACATGGGAATTGCCACACAGGGTTGGGTTGGCAAGCTACAAACTCTATCTCTCTGTCCCTGGGTTTCACCTGGGCCCCATCTCCTAGTATCAGTGAGCCAACTTGAACAGCTTGATGTAGACTCCAGCATTGAAATGACTGTGGTCTCCACAAACCTGGAGCTTCTAGGAAACCCTCTGCCTGGCCTGTGATTATATTTTGCCACCTGTGGTGACTTCCTCTGTCTTTGTGACCTCTGAACTTTGGATATCAGCTCTATGTCTCTAAATCCTGCAACACACTGTTAACCTCTCTTAGCCATTGTGTAACTAACACATCATTGTGTGCCTTAGTGTCCCATTGGTGAGAGAAGATACTGAACACCCACAAGTGAAGGTGGAAAGTTTTATTTTAGCTTACGATGTGGAGAGGTTTGAGTCCACAGTCATCCAGCTCCGCGGTGGGACAGCGAGACACAGGAGAAGCAGGCCACAACAACATAGGGTAGGAGGCAGCAAGTCTGCCTTCTATTTGCTCCTTTATATTCCTTCCATGCTACAAAAGTATTGATTGATCACAACCCATGATTCAGCTACCTCCAAAAAGCTCCACAGGTGAGCTCCTGAGATACTGTCTTATGACTTCCATATAATAAACATCAGCAACTAGGGTTGAAATAATAGAACTCAGTTCACTGACTACTAAGTGAACTGTCAGTTCTTGGTCATATAAAACCAATGAAGTGGAGGTGCTATGTGAATTTATTGCTACACAATAAATTCTAATACTGAAGAAAGACAGAAAGATGTCTCATCATGTAACTGGTACAGCAAGGATGCCCCTGACAATTGGGGTAGTTGGTCAGGGTCCACTTATTAAAGAAAGAATGCAGTGAATGAGATTCTATGGGTTCAATAGATGTAGAGATATAATTATTCTAACAAATTAAACTATGTAGTGATATGGAACAATTCAGCGCTCTTGCCAAAAGTCATGAACAGACACTGAGCTTGCTCATAAAATAAAGCAATGGTTGCATTGCACCGGAAAACCACACTAGGTAACGGGAGCCTTGACTTGGACACTAGTTGGCCAGAAACCTTGATTCATGCAGGTCAAGGGCTAAGCTTGAAGTGTTGGCAAGGAGCATGACCTTTACCTACAGTGTTGTTTTTGCTGGTGTGCTGCACAGCTGCAATCCCAACACTTGAGAGGCTAAGGCAAGAGGAGCACTGTAAGTGGAAGACCAGCTTGAGCTGCAAAGTATACTCAAGGCCAGCCTGAGCTGCACAGCAAGACTGTGTCACAAAAAATAAATAAATACACCTCAGACAACATGGTTTTCATCAGAAACTCGTTACCAAAATGGTGGGGATCAAACTGATAACAACAACCACCAACTCTCAGGTCACAGGTCTATGTTTGCACAGATCTCAGGTAAGAGTGTGACTTATATTAGAAGAAAAAATACTTCAATACACAGGTAACTAAATAAAGTTAGCTTTGAAAATAAGCTAAGAGAAAAACTAAATGAAAACCTTTATGAGTTACTTAATGTTGTTGAACGATGATATCTTGCAAAACAAAAAAGTTTTATTAAAAAAAACCAATATTTTCCAAATAGAGCAAAATTAAACTTAAAAAATTCTAGTAATGTAATCCCATTAATATATAAAACACCAAAAATATGTATCTATAGTCCTGTTAAAAAATCTGTTAGAAATTAAATATGGATAAACAACTAACAGCTAAAATATTTAATGCAAATCTATGCATGATGTACCACTTACTGCTTTATCAACAGCTCCCTCTCACTACAGGATCTCATGTAGAGAACCTAAGAGATTTTAGCCATCCTTGGGGTGGGGGTGATTTTCACTACTGATTATAACTAAAAAAAGAGTAACAGATTTCAGCACTAAAAAAAGACTCAGTAAATCATGTCAAGAAATAAAAGTATTGTTGGGTGTTGTAGCCCATGCCTGTAATTTCAGCACTCTGAGAGGCCGAGGGGGGGAAACTCAAGTCAAGTTTACTCTGGGAAAATTAGTGACTTACTAAAAACTTATTCTTTATTAAAAATGCTTTGGGATCTACCTCAACAAGACGGTTCTGGCCTTAATTTCCAGTACCATAAATAAAAATAAAAGTCAATATAACACCCCCCACACACCCATGCATGCATGCACACATGTACACATTAACTTATAAGATGCTAAAAGATACAATACTTCTAATAAGAGACTCATGACAAAGAGGCACGTATTACCTTTACCAAACTGGTTAAGGGTAAGTTCGTAAGATTTGACAGGCATCCAACTTATTCCAAAGCTATTTTCAAAAAAATGAGTCAAACAAAGCAAAATTTCTGACTTTATGACCTAGTCAGGACTACACCTAGAGGAAGTATATAAAATTAAGATTAACTTCAAAAAATTCATTCTAAGAGCAAAATTTCATCCCAGAATGAAAAAATGGTATTTTGCTGGAAAAAAAAAAAAAAAAAAAAACTCATCATCTCATTTATAAATAGTACAATCACAGAGTAGAAAAAATAAAAGTGCTGGAGAGATAGCTCAGTAGAATGAGCACTTTCCTGGCAAATGCAAGATCCTGAGTTCAGTCTCCAGAACTGAAAAGAAAAGAAAAGAAAAGAAAAGAAAAGAAAAGGCCAGCCGGATAGAGTAGCCAATTAAAGAATCTGGTTAGGTAGATGCAGGGACTAGGGTTCAATCCCAGCATTCCATGCTGACCCCAGGTTCAGGCTGTGCTGAGACTGCCACTGAAGATTAAGACTGGATGTGGTGGTGCTTGCCTATAATCCCAGCTCTCGGGAAGCAGAAAACAGGATCTGCGTAGTGAGACCCTGTAGACTCTGTACTAAATACAAATAATTAATAATGATAATAATAATATACCTACAACCCTGAAACAAGGTATTATTCATAGAACAGCATCCCTGACTTGCTATACAACATGCAAAACAAGAGTGGGTGCACTGCAGCAAAGAGCAGCATTAACCTATGATCATTCAAGCAATACAAAACAAATATACAGCAAATGAAAAGATCACTGATCAAGAGACTCTTTTAAAACACTACATAAAAATGTGAACATTAGGATTATACACATCAAAAAAGAACACTGGAAAAGACCCCGAAATAACTAACTACAATAACAAAGTAAATATTTTCACACAAAACATAAGAGATAAAACTATGCAACTTAAAATTTACTATGAGATGTAGGTAATAACTATAAATATAATACTTCTACCCATTTTACCTTAAAACATCATAAAAATTAGTTGTAAACTCTCAAGCAGTAAATTAAATGAATAGCACAAATGGATACATAAGTGTGCAATGTTAGGCTATTACTTGCTACACATAATACAGCTTTCAAAACAAAATCAATAACATTTTATCCCATTTTAACAATCCACAAATACATAGTGATAAAAATAAATGATTTGAAGTAGAAGTGTCATAGTGAGAATTTTGCAAGAGAGCACAATTGAATAAAGACACACAGTTCAGAGATTTATTGTATAATAGTCACCCCAAGAGTCAGATATAAAGAGCACAGGAAATCTGTCCACACACTAGAGACCAAAGAATCCAGCTGAAGGCCTGGATCCCACAGTAACGTCCTGCATGATTCCAGCTGAAAATCTAGAGCCCATAACAATGCCTCACGCAGGCCTGTTCCACAGATCTGTGCTGGGATGCTCCAAAGGTCAAGGACAGAATTTAGAAACTCCGGGCCAGTGAAATGAAGGCTGTGTGCCAGCAGGCTAAAGGATCTACACTGGAGCCAGAAAGTGATGCTTAAGTTAAGAGTCAGAACTCTCCTGGAAAATACCACAACCATTGTCAGCAGCAGCGAGGTCCTCTAATGAGGAAAGTTGAGTTCCCAGCAGGAAAGCCAACATGACAGACAAGCTTCTCCAGGAGACTAAGCAGTGCAACACCTTCCCCTCTGGAACCAGAAAGTGACGCTCAAGGTGAAGCCCAGAGCTCCCCCTACGTGAACCGCAGCCATCCTCAGCAATTCGAGGTCCCAAGCTCCTCCTGCATTGAGCGAGATCAACCCCGTTCATCAGGAAAGCAGCATGGCAAGGTCCTCCAGCAGAATAGCCCGAGAGAAGCAGCGCTTCCAGCAGCTGCAACAGCTCCTCCACACAGCTTCCGAAGCAGCCTCATTTCCTCTTTTCCAGTTCTGCCTCTTATGCTGTGGGCAGCAGCCCTCAGGTGGGCGTCCTGCAACAGCACCGCAATTGTTCATTTCACCCGGGTACTACAAGCTGGCCGCCATTTATCAACTCGCTGCAAGGAGGTAGCCATATATTCACATATGTTATATATGACATCGATGATGGTCACATACTTAAAAATATTAACCCAACCACAGATTATCAGACCTAAACATCCTATCTATCATCCCTACATATGTTAAAAAAACTTTACCCAGATAGAGACACCATAAATCAAACTGAGGTGTTCAATAATACTTCAAGATCGATTATTAAAATTGTCATGAATTTTTTTAAAAAATATAATGTATCAGATTTGAAATAAACCAAGAATCTTATCTAACCTCATACACTGAGAAAAATGTCATACAGAGATTGCCTACATCATGATATGGTGCAATCCAAGAAGTCCCATAGGCGAATACACGAAACTTTTCATTAAAACAAACAAACACTGCAATACCATCCACAATTAATAAATGCCGAAGTTCAGTGAAACTGTATGCAAATATAAGAGCAAAACTAAGTACAAGCTTAATTTGAATTATTGAAAAATGCTAAATCATGTATACAAAATGCACAATGTTGCAATTACTTAATATATTCTCTAAGACACATGTACCATATACAACGGCATGGCCAAATTAATGGTTATCATCAGTTTATTGGACTTTTAAAAATATTATAAAGCTCTAGGTGACTCTCCTTAGGCACACTATAACAAACTGGTCAAGCAATGGCCGTGACTCATCCAGAGAGCCAACACTGACAAAAGTTCTACAAAATGCTGTGCATGGTTTCAAGGTAAATCCTGAGGGGATTTAACTGACCTTGTCAGACACAAAAGTTACACTTTTTGTTATATAGGTCTTGCTTTAAATTGGACTTAACTATCCAGCAAAGTTTAACCATTGGGCCTCAAAAGTAAAGCTAGATTAGTATACTGAGCTGTAAAAGGCTCAAGTCGACAGCTTCTAACATTGCCAGTTCTGTGGATAACTCACTACTACTATGGAATATTGTACTATGTATACAACTGCTTTCTCTTAGTTCAATGAGAATAAATATTTGCACCAATAGTATTTAGAAAAGTTGTCATGTCTGGCAAGTACAAGGGCATGAGTTTGAATCCTGGTCCCACCAAAAATGAAGACAAACAAACAAACAAACAAACTAACTAACTAACTAACTAAGGAAAAGTTATCATGTCCACATCTTGTACTCTGAACAACTACCATGAAGACAACAATATGCATATGTATTATGGCTGTCTTACTAATGTGTTTTGAAACTGTCTCATTGCTATTTCTTATTAAAAATAATACAAAACTTAAAAAGCTCATGCATGTTTGCTTCATAAACCTGAGATATGTATCTCTAAACCAGATTAAGACTCATATGACCAAACCACACAATCTGAGCTCATCTAAGAAGTGTTTATACTACTGAAAAATTTATTTAGATAGAACTTGCTTATAGCTTTCATTTTGGCCATCTGTAGTACTTCAGGAGCAAGAGACAATCACACCACCGAGCTTCTGACTCAGGAAGGAGGGAGTATTCTGTGTAAAGCAGAGTGTGTCCCTGCTGTACATTACCCCAGGGCTTAAGCACGGTTCTCTTCAGACTGCAACTTGACCATTTACAAAGCAGAGCTCAGGACACCCTGGCTGCAATGGTGCGGCAAGCTGAGGGGTTTGGTGGTGTGTCTGTGGACCTAGTCAGCCCATGCTGGACTCACTAAATGCAAAAGATAATGTAAGAAACTGTACAATAAAAAATCTCTTCTGCTTCAGGACCTTTATTCCTTGGGGATAGGGCTGTAGTACAATACAAATGACTATAAAAGTAAATGTTGAAGTTGAATAAAAACATTTTAAAATGTATCTGAAGATAAAATATATACCTCCAAAAATTGCAAACCCACCTAACAAACTTCATATAAAAGCAATACACTAATGATGATTGCCTAGCATATCTGTGGAACAGAGGAAGAAGTGATTTAGCCATAAATGACTGTAAAATATGACATCTATGCACAGACATCTATGCAGAGACATCTATACAGCACAGAACGCTTCCCTGGGGTGGTGCAGAGGATGGAAGGAAGAGACTTACCAAAGTTGGTTCCTAGAGTCGAAGAAACCTAGCCGCAGCAAAATGTAATCTTATCTGGCCTAAGAATCTTCACAGCAGCTGAAGTAAATTGATTACTTCAGCCTGTGGAGCTTAAGAAAATAAAAATAAAAAGCAATCCTGAATCCCTGAACACAGCATGACTCTCACGAAGCATATTGCTTTACTGGCTCAGTGGGTACTAAGGAAAGCTTGAGTCCTTGAGTTAATAATTTTAAAATTTAAAATTGATGCACTGCACCAAAGTATTATTAGTAAATAAATTCTTAATTTGTGGAGAAACAAAGATGAGTCCTTTCTATGTGACATGTACAGCTTGCATATGACAATTGGTGAAGTTGATAGGAGTCCATTTATTAAAGCATTTGAAAGAGGGGCTGGGGATTTGGCTCAGCGGTAGAATGCTTGCCTAACAAGCTGGAAGCCCTGGGTTCGGTCCTTGGCACCAAAAAAAAAAAAAAGAAGAATTTGAAAGAGATTTTTAAAAATTGTGAAATAACTGGAAATACACATTTTTTTTTTCCAAAAACAAATTGGACTACATGATGATACAAATACTTTTTGACATCATTCGTCAGGTTTTCTATAATTGACACAGAACAGGACAAACTCAGCTTCAAGGAGAAGGGGTTTATTTTAGTTCACAGTTTTCAGAGCATCCAGGCCAAGGTTGGCTCGCCGGCTCCAAGGCCCATAAAACATGCTGGAAGGTCATAGGTGTGTGTGTGTGTGTGGGTGCTGCTTAACCAGTGGAAGCCAAGGTGCAGAGAGAAGAGAGGAACCAAAGGCACCAAGACACCCTTCCAGGTCACAGCCTCAGTGACCCACTGCCAACCAGGCCCCAGATCCTAACACTATATTCAGCTACTGAACTTGTCTATGAGTGAATCCCCTGATTAATACATCACTAAGAGTACCTACACGGAGGCCTGTGCTGCAAACACACGGTTGCGAGATCGATTTCCACAACCTCTTTTAAAATACTAGCACCAAACTTTTAAAAAGTTTTACTCCTAAGTACACTGAAACGTCTAAGTTTCATTCATCATTATGTTAGCTGACTACCAAAGTAAAAAAAAAAAAAAGTACAAATATTTAAGCTGTTATCAAGTTTATCTAACTCAGCTTGGAAAATGGATGAAACTAGAGACCATAGTTTACAGGTGAACTAAAGCAGGGCCATACACGCTAGCATCATAGTGGCTCCCTACCGTAAGAACATGAAAGAGCAAATAAAATTTAAAAAGTATAAGAGATATTGTGAAAGCGAAATAAATGATTCAAAGGGAAAGAAGAACTCAGAGTAGAAAAAGGAGAAAAGAAGGAAGGAAGGAAAAACATCGATGTATACTCATAGGATATCTAGGATGCTTGTACTGCTAATTTTTATTTGTTTATTAAAGGGAGCAGTTCACGAGTAAAATTTTTATTTTGATCAATTTTACGTGCTTATATCTGACAGTGTGAGTGACTAGTTTGAGGATAACCACACGCAACGTAACAACCACTGTTAAATTCCCGCCATCTTGTTTGTTGAAATTCTATAATTTCTATTTTTCCAGTTATCTTACTCTCTTTAAAATATAACCAGAAAAGGTTTTCTGACTCACAGAAAATTGCAATAGTAAACAACAGAAGCATTCAAATTTTAATCTAAGCCTTCCCTAAACTACATTAATCTGGCAAACTAAATTTCCATATTTGTCAAGCAAATACACATTTAAAAATAAATATTATCAGGCACAGAGGGACACACCTGCAATCTCAGAACTCTGTGTCCTAAGGAGAAGGAACAAGGGCTTAAGTGAGGAGTGAGTGAATAAGCAAATTAGTGAGATCCTGTCACAAAGTAAAAAAAAAAAAAAAAAAAAAAAAGTGAGATGGCCCTTTATGCAGCTGAGTGAGAGTGCCATAGGTCCAACTTCCAGGAAATAAAAATAAAAAATGATTTTAACTTGGGAGACACAAAAAGACACAAATTCTGTCTCTCCTAAGAGACCTATGGCAATCATGTATGTGGCACCTTAAATCCACTTGGTGAAGCAGAGGCCCAGAGTCCACAGATACTCAACGGTATCCGAAAGTGTATCTAAGAATGGTACTTAGGAAATGGAAACTCTGGTGGTAAGAACTAATTAGGGTATCTCAAAGGGGAAGTCCATGTATCCTAACCATAGGAAATTAGTGTCTTACCTGGTCCATGGGTCTCACAAAAGCTGTTTTGTTGTTGTTGTTTTTAAAGCTTTACTTGTTTGTTTATTTGGTACACAGAGTCTCACTACTCAGCTTGGATTCATAGTGATTCTACTGTCTCCGCCTCTCCAGCACTAGTATTACAGACATGACCACCACGCCTGGTCTCTGTGGCCT
>PVJA010000278.1:176316-194540 GCA_004027025.1 Myocastor coypus
TTTTCTAGTGTAATGTGGGCGAGGAGTAGTCAATCAGGATCTGCAGTGAAACTGCACCAGGTCATTTGGTCACTCAGTCCTACTTTCACTTTCACCCTCATCTTTCTACAGCTTCGCTGATACAGATAAACGTTTGTTCTACTCTTGGAAGCTGCTTCATGGATTGGACCGTGCTAACCCAAAACTAGGCTCGTGGTAGCAAAGTGAAACCCCAATAAAGGCAGCACAAACTCAGGCATTTCTGACTCTGTTAGAACTGAACGTAGGCATTGCTTACACTGCAGAGCTGCTGGAGATGTCTCTTTCTCCTTTGCAGTGTGGCTTAGTGGCTTCTCTGGTGGCATTTTTAATGCCCTGTTCCTGTTCTATCAAAACATGTATTACATTGCATTTTAATGGTTAGGTAAATTGCATGAGTTTCGACAAATCAAATAAGCATTAGTCTGCTCTAGTGGATAAAAGTGTCTGGTGCAGCGTTCCTTCAGAACGTTTTGTTGCCTGAAGTGGAAAGATATTCCCTTGAAACTTCTGCTTCTTACTTCTGTAGTTCCCAGTATGCAACTTGCTTAGCTTTCATGAGGCCCATTTCATAGATTATCTTTCTCACTGGAGCCTAAGCCTCTCATGGTAGAGATTTCACTTTGAAATGAGCAGTAAGGCAAGGTTTAGTAACAGCAGTTCTGTGCAGAAAAATAACGCCAAAGTAGTGCAGGTAATATTGATCATGCATGAACGTTCGAGTCTTTGTTCAAAAGCCATTTCTACTGAAACTAAAAATATTTTAAATTTGATTTACATCTTTCTTTGCTTTGCCATGAAAACTATTTCTTGTTAGAGCATTTTCTACCTGTACAAAACTTGCATCGCCATGCTATTGTCAGGATTTTCTTATATCTTATCTTTCTTACTAAATTGTAGCTCTTATAGAAGAGGCACAAAAAAGGTCTGTTTCAAAAATTCCCCATAGCCTTAAAACAATGCTGATCCACTGTTATAGACAACTAATCAATGTGAAAAGACTAGTCTATTTTCATCTTTCCTGCATTTCCTGTACCATCATTTTATAAGACATGCTAGCTAACAGTCGATGCGGCAGATGAGCCTGGCTTACTGACTCCCAAGTGGCGTTAGGTTGATGACAGTGGTGAAGAGTGAGGACATGCAAGTGCCTCTCTCTGTGTCCTTATTTCACTTCTGTCCTATTCAGCTGGTAAATCTCCTATTTGAGCACACAATGCCATTTTAAGTCAGAGTTTCCCCTAGGAAGCATTATGTGTTCAAGAGAGGAAGGGGGAAAAAAAAAGCCACCATGCCATGCCAAGCAGGATGTCACACACAGTCGACTGGCCACATCGTCAAGGTTCGTTTCCATTAAACTTTATGTCAGTTCAGAAACTTTACACATGGGGCTGTGTGTAGCGAGCTACCACTGCTGACTGCCCTGGGGCTAGCCCGGAGTTCCAACCTTGTCCCTGGTTTTCCAGAATGCCTCCGCAAGAATTAGTTGCATATGTTGGCCATCCTCACTATTTGAGACAGGACTGTGGTTTGGATGTATTTTTATAAATCATTGCTTTACTAAACATCATAGGTGGCATAGTTAGATAGGGCAGACATAAGAACCAAATGAGAGCGGAAGCAGTCATAGAAAATGATAGATAGGTAAAGCAAAGGAGGGCTACAATGCAATGGGCAGATGACTTCAGACGTTAATAGAAAGCAAATGTGAGAGCGGTGCTGCTTTTGATTTCTGTACAGCACTTCTTCAATGGGACATGAAATGTGCGTATGAGAGATATTCTGTCTCATATTTTCTTTTCCCTTTTTCTTCTTTATAGGAGTGACCATTGTAAACTATGCCAATTTACAATAAAACAAGGAAAGCTTTATTGCTGATTAACACTGGGCATCTGGGAACACAGCTGGGGTAGGTGCAGAGTTAAGGGGAGGGAGGAGACTGATTTCTTTCCCTTGGTTGCTGTGAATCTCTGCACATTTCCAACACTTAATCCTCCAAAACCAGTCCTATGAAGGGCTTCCCATGCGCATCTTCTCCTATAGCAAGTGTTTCCTACATGACATGTCTTGTCTGTTACTAGTTAGCACCCTGGCTAAGTAGGCACTATTTTTCATTGAGTTGGTGTCGTTTTAGTTTCCCTCATACAGAAATGCAAAATCAGAATTGTTCTGAAACCCGAAGATTTTGAATTCTTTTTTTTACCATTGAATTTTTAAAAATTACTTTTAATAAAAAGTAACAATGAGACAGTTTTCAAACATCTTAGTAGTATAGCCACAATAATTAATATAACACATATTGTTGTCCTTGTAGTAGTTATTTAGAGCACAGGATGCAGACATGATAATTATTCTTATCATTATTGCTATAAAAATATCTTCTCATTGAACTAAGAGAAAGTAATTATATACATAGTCAAATATTCCATAATATCAGTGGGTTATTGGCAGAAATGGCAATATTGGAAGCTGTTAATTTAAGCCTTTTACAGTTTAGCATATTAATCTAGCTGCATGTTTTATGCCTGATGGTTAAACTTTTCTGCTGGGTGGCTAAGGGCAAATTAAAGCAAGACCTATATAACAAAATATGTAACTTTTTTTTTTTTTTTTTTTTTTTTTTTGTTAGGACCGGGGTTCAAACTCACAACCTTGCACTTGCCCAGCAGGCGCTTGTGCCTTGGAGCTATCTCCCCAGCCCCAAAATATGTAACTTTTGTGTCTCTCAAGGTCAGTCAATATGCTTATTATTTACCTTGAAACCATGTACAGTGCTTTGTAGAAACTTTTGTCAGTTCTGACCATTTCTCGACCAGTTTGCTCTCTGTGAAAGCCTGAGAGAATGTTTTCTCTCTAGGTAACTCTCCTTAGGCACACTATATATCATCAATCTTTTTCCTCTGTGGCCCCATATTCTCCTTGATCAGAACATTTGGGACACTGCTGAGTTATCCATGTTACAGTGCAGGTTCTCTTATGACCTGACTCCTTTCTGACAGGACATCATAAGTGGAAAATGTCATATGTGACCTCATATAACCTGCCAGAGTCAAAATGCGAACAATTAAAAACACTGTGTAAAATATCCTCGATGCTATGTGTGTAAAGTACGTCTGACACGTAAATGAACTTTGTTTAGTCTTGGGCCCCATTCCCAAAAAGTTTCATTGTATCCCAGAATTTGAAAATAACAATAATTAAAAAAAAAATCCAGGATATCACTACAGCAAATCATTTTGGGTAAGGGGTGTTCACATTCTGTCCGACTGTTTCATGATATTACGGATCATAATTTTTCTTACTTGATATTTCATGGTATGTAGCTCATGTTTTGAGGTTCAGTCTTAAGTGAAGGGAGATGACCTAACACAAAAAGTGTTCAGAGACCGTGGGGGAGGTGTACAAGACTACACCTTTGAAATAATTTTGATTTTGTTTCTTCTGTCTTCTGATATTTTATGGATGTTGCACTGGTAGAATTAATATCACAGTTTTATCTTTAGTCTGCACAATCTCATGACAGACTTAGGATAACATTAGGAGAAGGGACACTAAAAGTGGCATGCAGTAATTTCTGATAATTTTCAAACTTCACTTGGAGCAAAGTGTAAGTACACCCATTTGTGTAAGTAAAACAATAGAGATCGACCTGCCTTATGACATGAGAACACTTTCCTGCGCTACTGTATAAAAATGCAAAGATGATAGTATAAAGGAGAATAAAGAATTACTGTTGTCTGAGGCTGCTCAGTCTATAGGCTCCTTTCACTAGGCCCAAGTCAGTGTCGCAGTCCTCATCACTGACACACAAGGGAGCTAGATCCTTCTTAACTCCCAGGCAGCAAATGGAGAGGTCTGACTTCACCCAGCCAACTGAGTGCTGCTGTAAACTTTTCTGTCTTGGGATAGTCATGGAGAAAGGCTGAGTCTGTCTGAAATTATCCAGGCTAAATTTAGCATTCAGCAAGATGGTGGTTGGCTGAAGGGGCAAGGTGTGGGGTCGATTCCCATGTCCCCTTCCCTGATTGATGTGCTAGGATCTGATCACCGTGAGGTCAAAAGGAAGACAAAATGCAATTGGGTGATGGTGATTAAAGATGGGGTCTTTGGGAAGCGTTGTGGTTTGCATCCAGTTGACCCCCCCAAAACCTCAGGCAGTCATCAGGTGAGCTTCTAGAGTTTGTGATTAACTCATGATCTACTGGGAGTAGGGTGTGAGTGCTACATGCAGCCTGGGCCCATAGCTGGGATGCGACGTAAGGGAGACAGACTCACTCTCCGCAGCCATCGTCACTGCTACTCCTCCCTTTTGCTCTTGCTGTTTTGCTATATTCCACCACCCTGAACTGCTGCCCTCAGCCATGTACCACCTTGCCTTAGAGCCCACCTTGTACTCAATGTAGCCTCCACTAACTGTGAGCCAAATAAATCTTCCCTTCCCTAATCTTGAGTGTCAAGTATTTGTCCCAGAAAAAGAGTAACTGACACAGAATGTGACAAGGATTAGATCAAACATGTCGGGGTGAGACTCTCAGGAGTTAATCTTGGTGGCTTTATAGAAAGATCATATATTCCCCTCTCTTTCTTCCTCTTCCTCTAGCTTTCTCTCTCTCCACAGTGATGCCCCATACTGAAACTCTGCCAGCAAAAAGGCCATCACTAAATACATAGCATTCTATACACTTGGCCAGCACCGTGGAGCAAAGTGAACATTTTTCCTTCTGTACCCAGAAGGAAGAGCCTTTGGCATTTTGTTATTACACTGAAAAATGAACTAACAGAATAACGTAACTTTATTTTTGTCTTTAGGCTCTGTCAGTTGTCTGTGACATGTTTGCAAGTGGAATGATAAATTGTGAGAGCTATTTGATGTTGACCAAATAAATTATATTTGTGCTTAATTAAACATGATGCTTCTTGTTTGCTTCTAGGTATTTGACAGATACACATGGTTTTCATACTTTCTAAAAATTTGTCTTTTTCTATAGTTGTGTTTTGCTTTCATGCTGGAAGAACTGAACAAGTAGTGCTTATTTTCCAGGAAAGTATCAGTTGCCTTTCTTGTGTGTGTTGGATTTTTCGATGGCATGGCAGAGAAGCAGAAGTAGTAGGAAGGCATGGAGTAGGCTTTTCTTGCCTTTGACAGGACGTGCAGAAGGTGGCGTGGGGGAGGACCCCCTGACTTAGCACAGGAAGGCTGAGACTTAGCGACTTTTGACCAAGGGAAGCTTGAGGGGCCAGTTTGGTGACACACAAGAAATTGATTGGAGGGTGTCTTGTCTGCACCAGAAGTGCAAAAGGAAGTTTTATCCAGGTCTGGAGCGGGGAAGAAGGAGGATGTGGTCATTGGGAAGATAAGTTATTGTTTGGGGGATTCAGCCATGTTGAATCAGGGCCATGATAATTTAGCCGTTTGCACTTGGGCTAATACTTATCAACGTGATTTTGTCTTTCCATTTTTAAGACTTTCTTGTACCAGGAAGATAGCGCAGCAGAATAAGCACTTGCCTGGCAAGTGCAGGGTACTCAGTTCAGTTCCAGGTATCGCAAAAAGAAAGAAAGAAAGAAAGAAAGAAAGAAACCAACGTTCTTATTTAAAATATGAAAAATTTTTACATAGCTCCAACAAGGTGGCACACCTCTTTTCGTCACAATAAGGTCTAATCTGGTGCCGTTTTTCACGTGGTTGTTTGCAGATAGGACTTTAGTGATGATGTGGCTTCTTAGGAAGGTTACTAGTCTTCATCTACTTAAATCAGATTATTTCTTTAAATCTTCATTAAACTTTGACAGAAAGTGCTGCATCCAAGTGGAAACTAGATGTCCTCAAATGTTGATTCAGCTGAACTGGAGAAAGGAATGACTAAAAAAATAAATAATTACTAATAAGAAAAGGCTTAAACCAAAGACCTAGATTTGGGTTATTCAAATATTAAACTATTTGTAAAGCTTTTCCTTTAGCCTAAATGAAAGACAAGAGGGAAATAAAGGGGAACTTTACTGCTCAGTGCAAGAGTGTTGTTCAAAGGGAAGCAAAGAAGCTCTTTGACCTGAGACAAAGGAAACTAAGGCTTTGATTAGCTTATAAGGGTGGAGTTTGGAAGTGGGCAGAATAACACCTTGGGAGCTGATAGGGTAGAATGGGATGAAGTCCTAGGAACTGACTGAGAGGCTGCGGTGCTTGAGAAAAGAGGAAGAGTCGATTCTGGGTTGAAGGAAGAGCAAGAAGGAAGCGGGCCATGGGCTATAGCTCTTGGGTCCCTGCCATGTTGGATCCCCAGTAAGGTGACTGGTCAGTTTATTTAAACAGTCAAACCCCCACCGTAGTTCAGTGGCATTTTTCATGCGTCAGATGAATTTGCTTTTGTTTTTCTTTCTTTTGCAGAACCGGAGATAGAGCTCAGGACTTGGTACTTGCCTGGCCGGCACTTGTGCCCCTGAGCTATCTCCCTGGTCCCTTAGATGTGTTTTCATAGGATGAGAGAGGACAGGTTTTGCTTAGTTTCGTTAGAGATGGTCAGTTGCTATTGGAGGGTGCTAAGCAACAAGTGTGACGTACACAAACATTTGAGAATAGACAGAATAGTGGAGCATGTGGGCTCCTGGGGAGGATTGTTTGTGAAGAATTCCATTGTTCTGGGTGTGATAAATAAAGCTATGTCTTGACTTCACTGTGCAGCCTAAACAGCTTGAGGGAGTTTTTCAGATAATGAATTTCAGATGAATCAGTTATAATTGGATCATTGGTTCTTATTGACATCCTTAAGTGTAAGATCTGGTCACTGGCTGAACTTTAATAATGTTGAGCAGATGATTAGGAATGATTGTGACATCCAAATGTTTGTGCTTACTAAATAAGACTGTGTAGCAAATGCTTGACAGCTTCCTGTAGTGTTTCTTCTTCATAGTTCCCTGGGATAATAGTTACCATTGGTAATTTTCAAGTTCATGTCCTTGATCTATAAGTACTAAACATGGAGGTTGATGCAGGTTGGTGCTGATTTTACAGCGAAATTGACTCTACTTAGAAAATTGTGTGTAGTGTGGCTACCAAGGCTAAGAAAGCTCACAAAAACTCACACAATTGGATGAGGCTTTCATTTCCTAAAATTGAAGTAGGCTCTTGGGCTCCTTCAGATGCTCCTCCTTATTCACCTAAAGAACCAAACATGGTGGTCACTGCACAGAGGAAGCCTAGCTCTGGCAGAAATCTTACACCATCATCTTGTTTTCAGTTTAATTGACTCATTATTCAAGGTAAAACTATGCTTTTCAGGACTCTGACATGTATTAACATGAGTATTGCTTTGAAAATGAAACATACCGTGAAGGATATTATTTCTATTTTCTATTTTGAAAACAAATAAATGTCACATTTTCCCCAGGGAGGGGGTAAAAAAAAAAAAAAACCCTGTGTGAAACTATGTATAATTGAAAAAGTTAAAATAAAGAAAACAAACAAAACTTTAGTTCAGTTATAGCATATGTTCACATTAACAAGCCATTTTCATTTTATTATTGAAATACTTAATATCTGATTAAAAACTAAGCTTTGTATTTTAATTGTGCCAACACTGTGTGAAAGGATTTTCTGTGTCAACTTCTTGGCAGACAGCACTCCATTGTTTGGGCGAGATGGAGTCTGCATGACGTTCCAGTTCCCTGAGTGTAGTGTTGGGGCGAGGGGCTCGAGCCTTGTAGAATGGTGCAAAGGAATGTTGCCACTGTCATAGACCATTTCTCTCATCTTAGGATCCTTTAAATTATTTCTCACTGCCGGGTGTATTACCTTCAAAATGCCAATAAAACCTTAATTGTGGTGATTTCTCTGTTGTGTATTGTTTACTGTATTCCCAGGAATGCACCTTTTTTTTTGGGGGGGGGCGAGAATTTCTCCCACTTGATGATGTACAACCAGTACTTCACATGCAGTGAGAATGCAATATGTATTTACTATAGGAATCGATACTGTCATCCAGTATCTTCCCCAGCCTTACCCAGGGAGGGATATTGAACTACTTTTTCCCAAGGCTCAAATCTAAGCAGCTCCTCTCAGTTCAGCACATGCAGCAGTAGCACACACTCATTGCTGCTGGGTCTGGGATTAGCCTTCCTGTCCTAAGATCTCTGTCTGGGTAATGTGTGGTCAGGGAGCCTCCACGGATGCATAGTACTTGGAGAATCCACTCTGCTAGCAGTCCTATGCTTTCTTCCTTACAGCATCTCAACTCAGTGGTGGAAAGGAAACCAGCTGTCCTGTCACCTTCTCTGTGGATTCTGATCTTGTTTCCCCAGCTTTAACCCTTACCCATACCGTGTCCACTTGGCGACTTGAGTGGGTGAAGGAACTCCAGCCTTCACCGTCATCGGCAAGTATCAGTCTCCAGCTTATGGAGCCTTCTAATGCAAACGTAACCCAGCTGCTCCGAAGTGAGTTCCCAGGCCTTCACCTGGGCCTCCATCTTGGGCCCCTCTTGCTCTGCGTCTCTCATGGCCTTGGGCTGGGCAGCTACCCCACCTCCTCCCTACCCATAAGGCAAGTTGCTTGCTCGGCTCCGATTGCGTGAAGAGCCACTGAGAACTCTCCCACAGACAGCGGTTGTACACTTTCCATCCTATCTTGTAAGCTCACCCAATTAATCTCTTTTCATAATTGAACATATATTTTCCAGTGATACCTTTTTCTCTTGAGAAGCTCTAGCTACTGCATCATTCAGAAAATTATAAATATCAAAGTACTTTCTCTTTCTGAAACCTCATCTAAAAAGGAAAAAAAAAAGTTTCATATGACAAAACTTTAGGACCCTTAGAGAACAAAATGCTGATCCATTCTAAAGCTGAAGAATGTAACTATCTTTGGTCAATACTGAGTGTCAAATTTACTTTCTGTTCCTGCAATTTTAGGAATACTCATACACTTCATTAGATTTGAAATCAGAGAGGAGAGGGAAGAAGGGAGCCAAAAAGGAAAACCAGGGGGCTGGAGAGATAGCTCCGTGGCACAAGTACCTGCCTGGCAAGTGCAAGGTCGTGAGTTTGAATCCCAGTCACACCAGAAACAAATAAACAAACCAACAAACAACAACAAAAAAAAACAAAAACAGTAAAGAAATGCTATTCACATGAGTCAATTCCCCAAAACATATGCAACTGCTGTGTACTGCAAATGCACACTGCCAACTCACACACAAAGATGTGGGAACGTAGTCTTGAGTGTGTGCCCTGAGTGCTTAAAGTCATCTTTTCTTTTTCCTTTTTTTTTTTTTTTAAAGTAACGGGGAAATATTTATTGAATTAAGGTTTTTGAGAACGGTGTAAGAGGTTAAAGCTAGAATTGAATCCATCAAATATTTATTAAGATTGGTATACCTGGGCCAGCCTGATGGCTCAGCAGACTGAAGTGTCTGCTTAGACAGAGTGCGGTGGCCGGGGTTTGATCCCTGGTGTACAGGGCAGGCCCTGACCCTGGGGCATGCTGAGGTAGTGATTGAGACTGGGCATGATGGCACATGCCTGTAATCTCAGCCCTTGGGAGGCTGAGCCCAGCCTATCTAGTGAGATGCTGTAGCCCCTATGGCCCCTGCCATAAAAACAGAAAAGATTGGCATAACCTTTCAAACCTGATTCTTCGATGCAGACTGATGCTAAATTGCAAGAGTGAATTTGCCAGAGTAGAGTGAATATAAGGCAAACTGAGCCCACGATGCAGAATCCAGCTTTGAATAATGTGTGTATTTTCTCTTTTCTGTTAGCAGAGTCTTATTAGTCTTCTATAGTGTTGTAGCTATCCTGCTAGATGTTAAAATAAACATGAAATGCTACTATACTAAGTATAATTAAAAAAACAAATAACATAAGAGAACAAGAATCTCTATTTATATGAATACAAATAGTTACATGCAAACCAAAAAAAGCTCAGCATTTTAGAGATGGATGGTTCTTGAAGAATTGTCTTCTTTGTAGGAAGCAGAAGACCCCAGAAATGACCTGCTCCACCATTATACATTTCACTTTTGGTAGAATAAGACAGTTTCTTGCTGCTATATTGTCAACGTAGACATATTTCCATGAACATTTTTTAGGCAACTAGTTAGCTGTCACTGCAGAAGTGCTTTCAAATATGTAGAGTCTGGCTAAAATGTGTGCTATTATCTCTCATATTTAGAATCATTTTTATTTCAATATTTTAGAGCTAACCTGAAGAGGTCCCAAATGCTTAAGCATATTGGTCCATATGAGGTACAGAGCAGGTTGTGCGAGAAATAAAAAGACAGTGGGTTTTCTGCGGTGGCAGCACAGGGCAGGCACATGCGAGAGGAGCGTGAAGCTGTAGAAGTGATGTCGTGGAGCAAATATACAGACAGTGTGGGGATGCGAAGCAGTTTGCTCTGGAGGTTTATTATCACCTCGGAGAATAAAATATTTCCTGAGTTGACTGCACCTAAATTCAGTGGAGTTGAGAGGGCTACTTATAGAATCATTTGAGTGAGGAGATGACAGTACCGTTAAGTAGCACTTCGAAAGGACACACCACGTTTGGTAATACTGCAGGAGGGCTATCAGAAGGACTGGACAAATGGGCGGATTAATTTAGAGCTATTTGAGATTAAAGGTGCTTATGAAATACGTAATTGATTATGGGTCACAGACACATTCATAAGGACGAAGGTTTTTTGTTGTGCTCATTTTGTTGTAGGACAGGGGGGACTAGGGATTGAATTCAGAACCTTCGGAGGAAGCTCCAGACCTTTTTCACTTTTTGTCGAGGTTTTGTTAAATTACTAAGCAGAGCTAGCTGCCCACAAGCTCAATGATGTGCCTTCCTCAGACTCCCAAGCTCCTGGGGTTAGAAGCATGTACTATCACATGTGGCTAGATACACCTGGTTGTAAAGGATAGGTCTGGGTTAGAGATAGAATTTGAGAAATCAAATTGGGAGAAGAAATATATCATAGATATATAAATAGAAAAAAACTAATGAAAATTTAATATGTACTATTTATTTTGAAGTTCAGGACCTTACCGAAGAAGACCTATAAAACATTTTCCGTTCTATTTTAATTTTATTATTTTTTTATGTATTTGGTATAGTATCTCACTACATAGCTCAGACTCATACTAATTGTCCTGTTTTGAGCCTCCCAGCACTGGGATTACAGGCAGGCACCACCGTGGTTGGTCTCAGTGGCCAGGCTGGTGCAGCCTGTGGTTTTGTTCTATGTTAAGTAAGCCTCTCATATATCCAGAAAGCTCAGCTTTGTGTATGTGGATATGTGGATATTCATTTATTTCCAGTTTCACCCATGTTCAGCACTGCAAAGCTTTGCATCGCATGAGGCTTACCAGAGGAATTTTAGAAATAAATGGTTTCAAGAAAGTAATGCATGAAGACACAGAGAAGACTCTGACTGCCTTCTTGAGTTACTGTGTTTAGTTTCCAGGTTCTACCAGACAAATCTCATCTAACACATTTTCTTAACACCAATATTTCAACAAAACTATTTCTAAAGCTTTCAAGAGACCAGGAAATCATTTCTTTCCAAATAGGAACATTTCACCTCCAGAAAGTTCTTACTAGTATGTGTGTGTGTATGTATGTATGTATGTATGTATGTACTTATTCAACATGCTTTTAAGTATTGTTGTGCACTAATCAGTGTGCTGAGTGACAGAAAAAGGTATTTAATAGTCAGATATAGTTCCTGCCTTTATGGATTTCAGGCTTGAGAATGCCACATGCTATAAATGAGCACATGAAGGTAACTGTATTATTTATTGTTGTGTAACAATTTATTCTGAAAATCAGTGGCTTAAAAGAATTACAGGTTGCCTCACGTTAATCTTATATATTAGCTTACCTCTGTTGCAGAGTAAGAAACTAAGGAATAACAATTATATTGATATTGTACAATTATAGAAGTATAGTTATAATTACACATACAGACGCAAGTACATTGAAGCCAAGGGTAACCTGGTACATTCCCATTTCATATAAATGATTATTAAGATAGTTCTGTTCCCATGGAAAATAGAGCAGTATTTACACTGGAAAGTCCTACTGATTACTACATAGATTTGCTGATAGAAAATGAACAGGAAAACGTCTCCTGGGATAAACATCTGCTCTAGAGAACACGAGATTATGTGAAATACAAGAGAATAGAGAGAGCCACCTGTATGAAGAGATAATAAGCAATTTTTAAAATGTGACACCGGCTTGGGCACTTGATTCCGTTGGAATTTTCTCTGCTGTGAGAGCTATGCTCTGGGAAAAGAGAGAGAGCACAACTGGAGTTGGGCGTTGGACATGCAGTGACGTGGCTCGCACTCTCTGAGGGAGGACATATTACTTTTCCAGCAAAGGAGGTAAGACACCTTCCGGCTGGCAATTTTTCCCAGTGTCCTCAGCTGCAGAACATTGTCTTTTCTAAGCACAAACCTTCTTTCACGAATGGCAGGGAAGATGAAACAGGAGCACTGACTACCCCCATGCCACTTGGCCCACACTGAGTAGCTCTATCTGGCCTTCAGCATGGGCGGGTCTTTTCCAGAGTATTGTCCCTCGCTTTGTTGGAATTTCGTAGTAATTTGTTCTTCTCTGTTCCCCAGTGCTGCTTCCTAGCCCACTGCCAGACCGAACTGTCTCATGTTTGTCTGGCACAGCATTTCCATCTGAGTATCTGCTTCCAGAGAAACACACTGTGATATTGACACTGAGCATGTTCAAAGAAAGACAGAGGTGTGATGTTCTTTTGAAGCTAAACCATTCACCAATCTCTCGTCAGTGAGAACTTCATTACTGACAGAGAGTGAAAAGCAGAAAGTCCTTCGCCTGAGGTGCAGCAAGAGGATACTCTCGCTAGCGGCAAATGGGGCTAATATACTTGTGCACAGAAGCACGATCTGCTGTGGTGTATCAGTGTATCAAACTTTTAGGAAAAGGGACACTATTATTAATTATAATTGCTAGCACAGAAAAAGGATAAAAATCTGTGGACAGCAAGTAAATAAAACTAAGTAATGCAATCCTAGAACCTTATGTGATAGTTTATAAACAGGGTTTTTTATGTATTCTGTACAGGATTTGCAGAGTCTCACTACAGATTGGACTCATAGTAGTCCTCTTGTTTTCAGTCTCACTAGTGCTGGGATTACAGGCTCACACAACCACACCCAGTCTCAGTCACCATCTCAGAGTGTCTTGGAGGCAGGACCAGCATGGCATGTTGGGGTTCGAGCCCTGCTTAGCATCTGCCTAAACAGGTGCTTTAATCCACTGAGCTATCTGAAGAGCCATAGGTCTTCATTATCTATTTGAATAATAGGTGAAAATTGAAAACAAGAGTCAGAGCTTAATAGCATGTGTCAGTTCTGCGAAGACCTACATATTCAACGAAATCAGATTTGTCGTGTGAAAGCCTTGGACCCCTGAAGAGAGAATGAGTCTAGGAGATTTTGACATACATGTAAATGCATGACACTTAGTGTACACTCAGAACTCTTTGAACATTTTTGTCTGCACAATGGCCCCACCCTCAATATTATGAATATACCGAAATTATAGCAGTCAACACACCGCTGAGGGCCAGCTGGAGGGAGTCAGGAGCAGGGACGACTCCCACACTAGTTTTAAGCTCTGAGGCTAGGAATGTTGTCAGCCCATCGTGTGACACCACAGATCCTAGAATAGTCAGAAGCACTTGGCAGTTTGAGGCAGGAAAACCACCTTGAGTTCAGGGTTACCTTGGGCCACGTAGTGAGTCCAGTGCCCATTTGAATTACATAGTGAGACCCTGTCTCAAAGCCAACAATGATATGGGCAATACAAAGAAAACAGAAAATTACATTAGTGAAGGAAAAGACTTAGAGAACAAGGTGTGTAAGTCACAGACAGTGTAAAGAAAGTCCTCTTTGTCTGAGTAGAGATTAGCACATCATGTAAAGAGCAACTGTTTGGCCATTGGAGATGATTCAGCTCACCTTAGAATGCAAACTGGATATTCATCTGAAAGATCTGTTCCTACAATAAGTTCTACCCATCCTCCTGAGATGCCAAAACAGTCCGCTAGACCTATAACAGCAAGGAAGAGGCACCTGGTCCGTGTTGTGGGCTGCACTGTGTCCCCATAGTCATCTTTTGTGTGTGTGTGTGTGTGTGTGTGGTACCAGGGATTGAACTCATGACTTTGTGCCCAAAACGACTGCTGCTTTAAGAAGAGAAGAATTGAACCCAAAGCCATACAGAGGGAAAATTATGTAGAGAGCTCTGAAAAGAATATCCTGCTACCAGGCAGGCCAAGAAGACTGCAATGGAACATCCATGCCACACCTTGCCGTTAGACTAGCTTCAGAACTGGGAGGAAGCCACGTTCGGTTGCTTAGGTCACAGAGCCTATGCTCTTCAGGCATCAGAAAGACCAACATGACCAGAAAACACAAGCAAGTCACAGTAGCCAAGTGTGCAGTCTCACCTGCTGTCCTCTAGCGACTGACATGTGGCTTCCTAAAGAGAACGAGTTCTGTATCTAGGTCCATGGGGTCAGGGTCCTTCACAGTGGATCACAGGGAAGAAATCAGTTTCCTGTTTTTTCTCTTTAGGCCAGATCAGAGACTTTCCCCTGCCTCCTGTAAACATTTGGATTTCTCAAGTGTTCTTATAAAATACCTGACCCATATTTAGTTGAAAGAAAGCTACAAAAATGGTGGAAGGTAGACAGTGTTTGTAATCAGATGGGTCGGGATCAGGTCTGTGTCTTCCCTGCCACCACCTTGAAGTTCAATTTCTTCATCTCTGAAATTGAGTTCATGTACATCACTGTGCTCTCTGGTGGTCGCAAGAAAGAAATGAGCTGATTTTATGAGCGGGATGTGTTTGTAGTATGTAACATGATATTCCTTGGGAAGTCCTTGCATGGCACAACCTGTTTTGTTTGTTTGTTTGTTTGGTTGGTTAGTTGGTTTTTTGAGACAGGGTCTCACTATGCAGTTCAGGCTGGCCTGGAGCTCACTTTTGTAGCCCAGGCTCATCTCGAACTCACACTGATCCTCATGCCTCAGCCTCCCGAGTGCTGGGATTGCAGGCGCGTACCACCACGCCCGGCTAACAGGGCTTCATTCCTTTGTGCTGTTCGTCTCTCTCCCCTTAGTTGTCCCTCATCTCTAGATTCCCTTCCCAAGGGGCAAAGAGCTATCTCCTTACTTCTCTTATTTGTCTTTTATTTTGTTCTTTACTTATAAGTGAAGTTTCTCATATAACGAAAAGCATGTGATAGTTTTGTGTGTCTGATTAATTTAATCTAGTATTGTGGTTTCAAGATGCACCATCTTCTTACAAATGACTCACATTTGTCTTCTTTATGGAGAGTAGTGCTCCGTCGTGCGTAAATATCACATTTGCTTTATTCATTCATCTGTTGAGGGACACACACATTGCTTCCAAGTTTAAGGTATCATTAGGTAAGGGCTGGTAAGATAATTCAGTAGACTAAGTGCCTGCTTTGGCAAATGCTGGGACCAGGGTTCAATTCCTGATCCTGCAAACCATGCCAGCAGAGGTGGCAACTGAATCTGGGTGTGGTGGCACAAGCCTATAATTCAAAGGCTGGGGAGGCCACACATAGGAGGATCACGATGAGGTTAATATATCCAGTGAGACCCTGCACCAAATATGTAAAATGAACAAAAGAAGTAAGCAAAAAAGTCACTATTAGCTATGCTACTATAAATGTAAGTGTTCAGGAATCACTGTAATGTGATGTCTTCACTCCTTTTGGGAAGATTCCTGGGCGAGGAATATCTAGGTCAAATGGTATTTCAACTTTTAGTTTTTTTAATAACACACCATACATTAAAAAATGCTGGTAAAATATTCTTATGAAATCCTTACAGCACCTAGTACACAATAGTCAAATTATTCTGGCTCTCTTTGTTTCTCTCCCTCTGTTTCTGTGTCTGTGTCTGTCTGTCTGTCTCTCTCTCTCTCTCACACACACACAGTGCCTATAAAACCCTGAGAAGAACTTACATTTTATGACATAACTTGCATCTGATTAATAGTTAAATTAGGTTCAATTTTCTAGCCTGTCATGATCATTTTGACTCCAGCTTCTGTCATTTAACCAACTGACACCTTCTTCCAACTTCATGTCATATCTAGGCCTGCTGAGTGTGTCATTTTTTATGAGGAAGAATAAATTGTTATTCAGCAGTAATTTCTATCGTCATTCTTTTATAGTTCATTTTTCGAATATAAATGGCTTAGTTTTACTGGTAAAAGGTCACTGTCAATAGAAATCTGAAGTTTTATTTTATAGGCACATTTCTGTATTCATATCATTGCTTTTCTTATATTTTTACTTCTCTTTGCAAAACTTCAAGATGTTCCTCTGTTTTCTCGGTTGCTTCTAATTCAGATAGAGGAATATTTCGGTATTTTCTGAACGCATCACTCATCTATGGTGCGTGCTAGCACACTTATTTGCCTTCAAACTCAGCCTTTGCTCTGCATCTGCCTTTTTGCTCATCAGGTGATAAAAAAAAAAAGAAAAGCTGAGAGAAGACAATCAAATAAAATTAACGTTTTATCTTATTATTGAACTACCCACGGAACTCTTATCAAATGTAGTTCGATAACAAAGTCATAATAGAAAAAGAAGCAGTGTTTGAGGTCAAAGGGACGTGAAGCGGGGCAAAAGCCAGCTAACTGCCCCTTTGTCTCTCAAGGATCATCATGTGTGTGGTCTCAGTCGTGTCCATCTGAAGTCACTGCTGCTCACTCTCTGAAGACTGAGCCATGATAGTCACGTAGCCAAGAAAGGGTCATAGTACTTATATCACAAAATGCTTCCAGAACGGGAGGATGATTTGTATGCGCCCAGAGTGAAAATAATAAACAGACAAAAGAATGAGACCAGCGATGGCTGCATATTGAGGTAGTCCAGAACTTCTCTACAGTATGACAAAGTTTATTTTCAAGTCCAAAAGTCTTGGGGTGTGCAAGTGAGGGGGCCTTAGTCACATCAATGGTGTCTGAAGCCTAAAATTAACCCTCAGCCCTCATTTGTTCCTGAATATTTTGAAGTGCTTAGTCATGTATTTGCTGAGAACAGCAAGGGATTTTGTCAGCAGTAGCACAGAAACCAAAGAGAAATTTTCTCTGGTTTTTGTGAGTTTGTGGCACATATCAGATTTTCCCCCAGAGCTGATCTAGTTGCAAGAATATAATTGGGCTTCATCCATCAAGTTTTATATTTTTTGAAAGATCCATCAGGTTTTTAAATAAAAATTGAAACTATCACTAAAATTTTTCAGAAGATACGTTTCACCATTATTGATCAAGTTACATAGATGCAGGTTTGATTATTGTCCATTTACAGAGCATGATTTTATTTTAAGATATAAAGAGGAAAGAGGGAAATGAGGATACTTCGGACAGAAAGAACATTTTTTGGAAGGAAACTAGAATGGTTTCTAGAATTACGAGAATCAGTAAGTCATAACGTCCAATAGTGAAATATACATAGAAGTGGTGATAAGGCCCCACAATGAAGAGTATCTGTAAAAAAGTAGACTCCATGAAGGAGTAAGAGAGCAAGAGAAAAATCAGCTTCTTCATGTACAACTTGCTAAAAATTACAAATCCCTCTAATACTTTTTGTTTTGTTTTAATGTTACTTTTATGTATTTGGTACAGGGTCTTAGTACACAGCTTGGACTCATAGTGATCCTTCTGTTTCAGCCTCCCCAGCACTGGTATAACAGGCCTCTGTCACCACACCCAGTCTCAGTGGCTGGCTCAGGGTGCCCATGGACAGGGCCAGCATAGCATGGGGTGCCAGATATCAAACCCCAATCCCTGCACTTGCCTAAGGAGGCACTTAGTCCACTGACCTATTACACCAGCCCTAAGATCTAATACTTTTAATAAACTTCAACTCAATAAGCTTGAACTCAACATACTCAATAAACTTCAAGAAACTCACTAAACTTCAATTAAATAAACTTTGACAGCCGGGCGTGGTGGCTCACGCCTGTAATCCCAGCACTTGGGAGGCTGAGGCAGGAGGATTGGTGCGAGTTCGAGACCAGCCTGGGCTACAAAAGTGAGCGCAGGACCAGCCTCAACTGCATAGTGAGACCCTGTCTCAAAAAGACAAAAAAAAAAAAAAAAAAAAAAAAAAAAAAAAAAAAAAAAAAAAAAAAAAAAA
>PVJA010000279.1:0-63659 GCA_004027025.1 Myocastor coypus
TGAAACCTTCTAAGGACCAGGAGAGAAATTGCAAAAAAAAAAAAAAAAAAGAAAAAGAAAAAGAAAGCAAACTCCACTCTCTGTCAGCCAGAAGTTGAAGCACAAGTGGGCAAGTGTGCCCAGTGGGAGGCAGCTACAGTGAGATCTCTGTAGGGTGCCATGCCTGTCCATCCAAGCTCCAGCCTCTCTGAGAGCCCAGAGCACCTGGGGATCCCCGCTCCAACTTCAGCAACTTCCCCACTGCCCAGGGTGGTCTCCTGCCTTGTGTCCTTCATTCCCAAGAAATCTTGCTCTCTGGAAAAAAAAAAAAAAAAAACACCAAACCTGCTCAGCCCTTCGTATCCCAATATTCATCTCAGGCAAATGTATCACTTCCCGGCAGTCAGTTCATTTGAATAATTTTCTTGAAAGGCCTTCTATTTCCGTGCTGTGTTCATCATTATGAGATGGAATGAGATGGAATAGAAGATACTTGGATGCAGTTTTGTTTTTTTTCTTTTAATTGCCAAAATAGGCTAACTTATTTTGGCTTTCTCTTAATTTTAATTTTTTTATTGTTTAATATCCAGCATATACAATTTTTTAAAAATAATCAACCAAACATAGAAAATTTCAAACATCAGATATATAAGTTCATGAGGCATGGTTACCTGCATGCTATCCATGAACACCCTGTAGAGACAGTCCGCCCCAATAGTTTAATTGCAAAACCCAGTTAATTGCAAAAACCCAGTTAAATTCAATGGGAAATATCTGCTATCCCCCTTTGTGCTCAGCAATAAGGAATTAATCTCATCCTGACCTTTGTTAGCTGCAATTTTGGCTCCTGCATGGTTCTGGTACTACCCCCAGATTTGAGTTAAGACTTTTCCCCTATGTATCGTTATGCATTATTTTCTGTAGCTTTGCCCGATTCCTGCTTGCTGCATGTTTGAGGATGCAGACCTACCCAACAGTACCCAAACTCTTAGAGAGAACCCCCCATCCACATTCTTCCTTACCCTGAAGTTCATGAAACAGCCAGGTGCTTCTTGTTTTAAGCTCAAGCTGTGTTATGCAAATAGATCTCTCAGCCTTGAATTTGGGCCATCTGAGAGTCAGCAAACCTGACAGAGTAGTTTTCTCTCACCTTGAACGTTGTGTGAATGTTGTACTGGTTCTAAACCTACTCCAGAGAACAAGGATTTTAGCCCAGCCAGCTTGTTAGATTCAGGGTTTACTATCTAACACTCAGCCAAGGTGTTTTGGAAGTGTTTGTAAAACATGGGTTGTTTTCTTGCAACTTCACCCAGGAGACCACACATTCATTCTATGCTGTATTAGTTTTTTTGTGAACTTTATTTATGTTATGGCTGGCTCAGCCTGCCCTAGGCGTGGGGCTGGCACAGCATGTGGTCCTGGGGATTGAACCCTGGTCCCTGTGCACTTGCCTAAGCTTGCTTAAGCAGGTGCTTTAGATCGCTGAGCTATCTCGCCAGCCCATGTATTAGTTTTTTAAGTTTTTATTTACAGACAAGTTTTATGAGTAAGAACAGCTTGAACAACACCCCATCATCATCTTTACTCAAATCCGGTCATGGTTAACATTTTGCCCCTTCGCTTTCTCCATCTCTGTTTAGTTAGAGGCAAGGATGCGGCAACATTTTTAGTAGTCACTTATAGCATTTTTCTGCACCATTTGAGGACTGGTTACACTCTTTGTGGTTCTTTACTATTCTTTGTGGTTCCGTGTGTATGTCCTGAGGATAGAAAGGCGCTCTTACATAACCTCAGCGCAGTTTCCAACTTCAGAATATCCAATGTCCAAGCATTTATACTGTAATCAGAAGAAACCACCATCCTTCAGGGGCTGCTGTTCTCCACGCTGAGCTACCCGCTTGTTTTCCTGGGTCTGCATCCAGCGATCTTCAGGTCTTAGCTGTTTCACTCTCAGTGAAATAGCCTTCTCATGTATCAGCAGTCAGCGGAGGGCACATATTGAAGCCTCTGTTTTCAATCAACTGTTTGTTTACTTTCTGCGCTCATTAGGGTCTCTAACTACAGCAGACAGATGATAAAAATAAATACCCCTCCTGGTCTCTGGCCCAGGAAATCAAAGAGTAAACACCAGTGTGTTTAACACTTTCCTAAAGGGAAGGGAAATTTTATCCTTTTATATCCACAGCCCTGAAAGAAAAGCTGTCACTAAAGGAAAATTTCCTCTTCGCCCTCCCTTCTGAGGGACTGCCTGGACCCTGAACTGTCCATGGGGTAAAGTACTGATAAGTGGCCCCTGCCTCTTTTCCTCAGATTGTTCCCCAGACTCAGTGACTGGTATGTGTG
The DNA here is from genome assembly GCA_004027025.1 of Myocastor coypus. Classification (NCBI taxonomy): domain Eukaryota; kingdom Metazoa; phylum Chordata; class Mammalia; order Rodentia; family Myocastoridae; genus Myocastor; species Myocastor coypus. The sequence continues at coordinate 2,323 of PVJA010000279.1, forward strand.
ACACTCATGCTCCCAGCTGCGTCTCAGCAGGCTCACCGCACCCTGCAGGTTTCCTCGGGTTCTTGGCTTTTCCCACTCAAGAATCACGCACACCAGAGCATCCCACTGCCGTGCTAGGAAGTTGCCACACACAGGTGGGAGCAGATGGGGCAGAGGTGTGGGGAACCTCTCCTTGGCCCAGCCCCTCCCTGCAGGGTGCTGGGGTCACCTGCTCTGGTGAGAAGGGTGCCTAGCCTTGTGGGAGTGCCAGGCTTAGGAGTTTTCAGCGGCGAAGAAGTCGTATTTAAAGGTTCTGACTGGGAATCATTTCAGCTAAGGGTTGTGCACGAAGTCCTTCTTCACTTTAACCTCCCTCATTCTGAGTTGCTTTGTTATACCTTGACCCTTATTAAAAGCTTATTCATATAAAATTTTCAAGAGCTGGGTCAGGCAGTACACGCCTGTCATCCCAGCACTCCAGCTAGATGCAAGGCAAGAAGTTTGGGCCAACCTGGACTATGTAGTGAGCTCAAGGCCGGGCTGACCTCCATAGTGAGACCTTGTCTCAACAAATAAGTGAAATAAAAAGTTCAAGACAGTGAGTTCCTTTTGGAATCATGTTGAATCCATTTATATTTTATAAAAACATAGTTAAAAGTCACACAGCCATGCCCTTCTCGGCACTGGGGCTGCTCCGCACAGTGCCCTGTTCCAGGTCTTGGGGCTCTTTGCTCTGCATTCCTTCTTCCTCAGCCAGGGCAGTGTTGTGAAGCCCCTGTAAGAAGAGCCTGGCTGCTCCCTCCTGCACCTCCCTGCTGCCCTGCAGAGCCTGTGACCAGGGTTGGCACCTTGATGGTGACTTTTACCTCTTGCAATCCCAACCATCAGTATGGGACTGTGCTTCCTTCCTGCATAGCTGAGTCTCTTCCAGGTAATAATGGCCTTTACAAGATGGCTCAGTTCACCATGTACCTACTGCATGTTCTTCCCAAATGGTCCCAGAGATCTGTCAGATGCCTGCTACTGCTAGGTGCCAAGCACACACCAATCAATCTGGCGTGGCCCCACCCCTGAATCTTCTCTTCCTGTTCCGGCCCAGACTTGTCATTCTCTGCTATTATGCAGGATGTTCCTTCCCAGTGCTTTCGTGCTTGGCGCCCCATTTTCCTTGCAGCCCTTGTCTTCCTGCCTTTCAGCCCCTTTCTTTAGGGGAGCCCACCTTCCAGCAGCTTCTTGAGAAAGAGTGCGTTGAAGGCAAATCTTCTGAGGACACATGGATCTGAAACTTGATACTATATGGAGTTCTCTGCTGAGGATAATATCCCGTACAGGTTTTGAAGGTAGCACTCATCCAGTTTCCAGCATTGCTAGTAAAAAGTCTAATACCATTCTGAGTTCTTGATGCACCCTGGTTTTCTTGCTGGAAATTCATAAGATCTCCTCTTTATTATTTTTCTAAAGCTAAAGGATCTCAATGTAGAACATTTGAAGGGAAATGGCACAACTCTTAATAAGGTAGGAAGTTGTCCTATGGGGTGTGTGCCTGCTCCTGGAGCCAACTATGAAATGCAGATGTGAGACTGCTATGGTGTCTGCCTCTCAGCTGGTCTTGCCACCTGCCACTCTTTCCCCTCTTCACTCCGTAATATCTGCTTCTCCAGGCACAATTAGCAGTTCTCGAAATGTCTGAGAGAGATGCACACCTTCCCTCATGCTTAAGGTTGATTTTGTGCCTTTCTCTGAAGGAGACAGAGAAGCACAAGGACAAGGAGAGAGGGGATCCGTCCCACCTGCAGCCCCACCCTTTGAGAGCAAACTTGCTCCTTCAATGTTCCCAGTAAATGATCTTTTGTAGGAAGCCCTTGAACTGATTGTTCTCCCCTGGCAATTTCTGTGAAATAGAGTAATAAATACAAAGCCCCAGGAAGGAGCTGTTCGGAACATTCACTTCTTATTTCAAGAAGAATTTATTTTTACACCAAACTTTCTGTATCTTTTCTGGATGTCTAGCCATGAGGAGGTGAGAGACAAATTAAAATGCTGTCTTTTAAACTATGTGAGTAATCTGCAAGTCTGCCAGTCCCCTTTCTGGCCCTTTCTTCTGTCCTCTTTTTATACTTTCCGAATTTTTTTTAGCCTTCCATTATGTATTTGAAAGGATTTTTTAGCTTTGAGTCAGTAAGTCCCTGAAACAAGAGAGGGATTGGGAGGTACAGAGAAAACAGAAACTGTGACAACAACGGAAAGCACCCGAAGATCACATAATGATAAAATACTTGTTAGTAACCTCCGTTACTGTGTAAAACATATGTAAATATAACCCATCACTTATTGCAGTGTCTGTAGGCTCCTTAGCCTTCACATTTCTCATGTGTGAGGCTGAAAAAAACTGCAGGATTGAAAAGATCCTGACTTGGATCAGTAGCAGCCTTCCTCTCCAGCAGCTGATTCTTCAGCAGTGTTGGTTTGTTTCTGTTCTATAATCCAATGCCTGAGACCCAGGAACTTATAAAGGGAAAAGTTTACATACTTACAGTTCTGGAAGCTGCAAAGTACAAGAGCACAGTGCTAAGCCTCGGCTCGGCTCTGCGTATGGCAGAGAGCCTTCCTGCTGTCCTGTGACATGGTGGGGGTGCCTCCTATCAGGACACGGTGAGCTCACATCTCTCCCCCTCATCCTATTGAGGCCATCTGGGGGGGTGGTCCCCTCACCCATGACCTCCTCCAACTGTATTTATCTCCCTACAAGTTACACCTCCAAGTTCCACAATTTGGGAATTGTGTTTTTAAAAAAAAGAACTTTCTGGGGACACGCTGCAATAGCATCATGATTGTCATTAGCCTTGCTACCGTGATCGTTGCTGAAACCTCAAGAGGAAGAAAAGCAAAAATAGTTTAGCAGAGCTGCCAAGAGTTTCATAGAGGAAGAGGCCAGGGATATATAGCTCAGTGGCACAGCGCCTGCCTGACAAGTACAAGGTCCTGAGTTCAATTTCCTGTACGCCTCCCAAAAGCAAAACAGTTCAGTAGAGGGAAACTAAATTGCTAAGTCAGTTTCAGAGAAGCCATCAGCATGGTCACTCACCTTACCTCGGATAAGGATTGGAGACAAAGTAAGAATGGACCTTAGACAGGCAGTGAAGGTCCCCAGGCAGAGTGGGCAGGGTCTGAGTCCTCAGGGGAAGCGGGCAGTGTATCATCTAAGACCTTTATGAGTTGGTCTATATTTGAATGATTCATCCAGGATAACATACTCTCTGCATGGACAGCTTTAATGCAAGGTGGAATGGTAGTCCAGCTTCAGTGTTGCCTGTCTCCAAAACCCTGTGTGTTAAAGGCATGGTCTTTAGGTAATAGCTTCAGGAGAAGAAGAAGGTTTAGGGGGTGGTGCCTCATGGGAGGTCGTTAGGCCATTGGGGGCATGGCCTCCAAAAGCATCATGGGACCCCTCCTCTTACCCCGCCTTCCTGAATGAGTGCATTTTCTACAGCTGCTGCCCATGGACATTAAAATCCAATGTCTTCAGCCTTTGAAGTTGAGGCTTGAACCTCCTAGGATTTGGGGGCCCCTGGCCCCTGACTGGCACTGCCTCCTTGGCCTCTCTCATTTTGAGCCTTCTAGCTTCTTGGACCTAGCAGCCTTAGGCCCCATGACAGTGTAATCTAATCTAAAATAGCCCCTTATGATTTAATTGTTTAGACCCAAATCTAGAAGCTCACTGTCCCTGGAAAACTTTGACTAGTACATGGTAGAACAGGTGAAGGAAAGACTGTGGTCAGAGGAGTGTTAAGAAGCAGAATTTTCAGACTCTGGAGAGCTGGACTCCTACCAGTAAGGGGAAATTTGAACCCTGACTCGGTGGAAAAATGATCAGAAAACATACAGCTATTTTGAGTTCAGATTTCAGGTCTAGAGAATGATGTCCAACAATATTGCAACCAAACTGACAGAGAAATTGGTTATGCTGCAGTCCACAGCATCACACAGAAAGGGAGAGGTCCTGAAAGCCTGAAGGAGGCCACATGATTTTCTAGTTTCCAGAAAGGGAGAGAAAAACATGTTCTGGAATTTGTGGGTCAGGCAAGTCTGGAGTACAGTACTGTAATGATAGATGGTGACTCCTAGGAGAGAGAGAGAGAGTAGGTGACTGTCTCCAGGAGCCAACCAGGTTTCCTGAGAACTGTGTACACCAGACCAAGACCCTTTCCCTTCCCAGAAGTCCTAAGCAGCAGCAGCTCAAGGAACAGGACACAGAGTCCCTGGTTTTAATAATTAGGCATTTGACAAAGCTCTCTGGCCAAGTGTCTATGGAAATGATGGCATCCCCATAAAATCACACAAGTTAGTTGATGCACAGCTGGTTGGAGGGCTGTCCCTGGCCCTGATTCAGTGAGCTCAAGGGTCTTCACTTTGGTTATAGAAGAATGAATCTCTGGCACTTGGGACCATGCACATCGTGGGTGCTTAAAGCAGACGAGTAGATCATTACTGTGCCAGGGGATGGCGGACACTGCACGAGTCCTGCTTTTGTTGTGTGAGGGGCTTCAGTGCCAGCATTGATGACGTGTTCACAAAAAAGTGTCTAGAAAACAAAATGCAAAGCCTGAAAACTAGAGGCTGGCAGAATTAAGACCACAAATATCTCACTAGCATGAGCTGCAGGAATCAAGATACATTATACGCTTGAGACTTAAAAATGCACTGAACAGGTCTGAGAGGAAGAGATGGAGCCTAAGAAACTTTCAATATAGCTATATGCTGAGTGTAGTAGTATATGCCTGTAAGCCCAGCACGTGGGAGACTGAGGCAGGAAGATCACAAGAAGTTTGAGGCCAGCTTGGGCTTTATAGGCAGTTCAAGGCCAGCCTGAACTACACAGTGAGACCCTGTCTCAAATTGCCTTCTCAATAAAAATCTGTTTTAGTTGAGTCTAAATTGAGTATTATGTAGATCAGGACACAGCTGCCGAAAGAATCTCCCTTCAGCCATTCACTTACAGATCATTAATTTCTGCAAACGTGTGCTGAGAGTCTGCTCCGAGCCTAGCCCCATACTGAGAGGCAGGCTGCAGGCTGAGACACACAGGCTGCCCCCATAAGCTCCCCCACAAGCACAGCATGAGAGGAGAAGGAGAGACCAGGCTGGTCAGGCTCCGTGGCCCAGCTGGAGCTGCAGGTGCATAGCAGCAGGGGACGAGGCGGAGGCTGAACTGTAGGGAGCACTGGGAGCCCCAGGAGGACGTGGTCCCGGGCTTCTGTGCTGTCTTCCCTGCTACCACCCCTGGCTCCTGCACCCTGGATTCCTCTGCTCCCACAGTCTCTGCCCCAAGTGGGGCTCAGGCCTGGCCCTCGATCCTCTTCTCCTCCTGCCTGCTTTCACACCTTGCTGATCCCCTCCTGCGGTGTGGGGTTAAACGTGTTCCATTTGCAGACTTGATTCGCGTTTGTCAGTGGCTCGGCCTTCCCCTGAACCCCAGGCTCATGGCCCCCTTGCCTTCTTGATGTGCCCGACATTTAGCACCCCGAATTCCTACTTCACCCCTGCAGTTTGCTTGCTAGGGCTACCATAACAGTGATGGCTTAAAATAACTGAAGCATACTCTCTGATGGCTCTGCAGGGTGGGGGGTCCCAAATCAGGTGCAAGCAGGGCCTTGCTCCTTTGGAGATTCTGGGGACTCTGTTCCCTAACTTTCTCTGGGTGGCAGTGCCACCATCCCCGGCGCACCTTGAGTGTAGATGTGTTGCTTCATTGCCCACCTGCTATGTACAAGTGTCTCCTTCTGTGCCTTCCCAGGGTCATCTGCCCTTGTGTGTGTGTATGTGTGTGTGTGTTCTCCTCTTGGCACAAGGACATCAGTCACGTTGGGTTGGGATCCATCTTGATGACCTCATCTTCATTTGGTTTTTCTGCAAAGACAGTCTCTCAAATTAAAGTCATATTCACAGGCACTGGGGCTAGGAGCCCCACAGACACTTGTGGAGAACACAGTCCAACCTGTAACACTCCTTTTTTTTTTTTTTTTAATTTTTATTCTTGTTTCAGAACCTTTGTTTGTTTATTCTCTCATTTTTATGGCCGGCTCAGCCCACCCCTGAGGGCAGGGCTGGCGCAGCATGTGGTGCCGGGGATCGAACCACGGTCCCTGAAGCCACCCAAGCTTCCCCAAGCAGACGCTTTAGACCACTGAGCCATCCCGCCTGTAACACTCCTAATCCACTCCATCTTCAGTCTTCCCACGCCAGCCATAGCCACTTCCTTCTTCCGGTGGTCTGGGTGAGTAAGACCTTGTGTGTTTTCCTCGACCCCAGCCACCAGAGGCACTGCTGCCTGACCCAGGGTCAGGCCAGAGCCACCCATTTCTCTCTCTCATCTTACTTGCTGTCACCCAAATGACTGCCAGTGCTTTAACACAAAACCCCACATATCTTCCCATAGCCCCCAGGGTCACAGCCCACATCCACAGGGCCTGCCACCACAGGCTCCTCTGTCCTCTGCACAGGTTCCTTTGCGTCCCTCTCCAGCCACACCTGCCCCTCCTCATCCGATTTGAGCTCCCACCTACCACAGTCACACCAGCCCCGCCTACCAGCCTCCCTGTCCTCTGCTCTCCTGTCTCCCAGGGCGACCCCCACCCAGCCTCCCAGCCTGCCCTCCTGCACAGTATTTCCCTGACACATTTGCTCTCGATTCCGCACCGTGTGCTTGGGGCCACTTGTGTATTTGTCTCTCCTACTGAAATGTATCTGCCTCCGAGAGGCAGACGTGCTCTCAGTTTTGTCCCAGTCTTCCTGGCTCCAAGACCTCCCCATTCTCTGCTGTCCAAGCCCATTTGGAGCCCCTGGGCATGGTGACACACGCCTGTGAATCCCAGCTTTCAGGAGGCTGAGGCAAGAGATCATAGCAAGTTCAAGACCAGCCCGAACTATATAGTGAGACCCTGTCCCAAAAGCAAAACAGACCCTGAGGAACTATGAAAAGGAGAGGAGAGCCTCTCCTTCCCTGTCCCAGCCCCATCTTTTTGCCATCACCCTCAGTTACATCAGCATCTCTTGCACCTGTTTACCTAAAATATAGAATTTAAACCATACAGAAACGATCCAGTGTCACATTCAAGAGTATGAATCAGGAGCCGTGTATGCACCAGGTGAGCTTGGGCACATTGCTGCACCTCCCTGTGCCTCAGTTTCCTTCTCTGTGACAGATAATGGTGATGCTATAGTAGTAGAGTGATCATGATGACTGAGTGAGGGAACATGGGTAAGCTCTCTCCATGCAGATAGTGCCGGGTAGGGCTGTTCTAGAACATAGCCCTGGAGGGCCTTAGGCTGTGGGAAGCAGGCCCACCATGGGATACATACTACTCAGCTCCTCTGACCCCATAGACAGAAAGTAGATTGGGGGTGTCAGGGGCTGAGGAGGCCTGCTGCAGGGGCGCAGTTCTGGTCATACAAGATAAAATATCTCTAGCTATATAGCCATGCTATAACATCCTACTTACAGTTATCAGTACCGTACGCTCATTTATTATGGTACTTGTTACATGTGGGTCCTAAGCAGAATTTTTTTTTTTTTTTTATAGCTGGCTCAGCCTGTCCTGAGGGTGGGCTGGCGCAGCTTGTGGTGCCAGGGACCGAGCCGAGGTCTCTCGGGCTGCCTAAGCTTTCCTAAGCAGGTGCTTTAGACCGCTGAGCCATCCTGCCGGCGCAGAATTTAAAAATTAAATCACTGTTGCCCTTGCTGGATCAAGTTCTCTCAAGGCTGAGGGTCTCACTCAAGATCTCACAGCCAATAAATATCAGGAGGTGATAAGAATCGAGCCTCTGACTCTCGGGGCTCCTGGCCCTGCTCAGAGTTGGCCAGCAGTATCTGCTGTCAAAATTGAGATGGCAAATGTGTTCTACAGAGCCACACTCCAGAGGCAGAAAAGCTTCCCATGTTGGCTTCATAAAATCTTCTATACCCCAAAAGTTGAGCAATGAGAAGTAAATAATCTGGACATTGGTGCTATTGATAGGTAGCCAGAGTCTGTCAAACAGGGAGTAAACAAAAGCACTGTCTTAATTTCAGGCTTCATTAAAACTAGCAAAGATGAAAAGTCATGTTTCAAAATGGTGGGTAGTGCTGGGGATCTGTCCCTACCTGGAAGGGGCCTTCAGCCTGTATAGGCAGCCAAAAATAATTGTGTCTTCTTTGCTTGGGCAGAAACTCCCATCCTAATTAATTCTCATCTCCTCCTTGCTTGGGGACAGTGACATCCTGGTGTTCTTGTTTGCTCACTTCCTAACAAGGAATTCTCTCTGCTCCGGCATCTTAGGTTGCTGATTTTTCTCGTGTCCTGGAGATGCTCCTAATTAGTCGGCGCCTCCTTCCCATAATAGTTCACCGCAGGGAGTGGGTTTGGACAGCGGAGGCAGCAGTTTTGTCACCTTATCAAAGTGCCACTGATCAGGTTGGCTTTCTTGGGTACCCATTCATTTTTATGCCTCTCTGGGAGGGGAAGCAGCAGGCTCCTTGCTAAGGGAGCTGGAGGTGGCTGGGATTTGCCTTCTCCCAAAGCCCCTCCACCCCCCTCGAGGATGCATCTTGAATCCTTAGTAGTGATGCTCACTACAAAGATGCTCTCTTTTCTCCCCAGCGGAAAAACCTTGGCCTCAGGACAGTGTGACAGAACATGTCACCTTGTCCTCAAATTGCCTGCCACCTGCATGGGTGCCTCCTGGCTAGGGGCACAACCCCATCCCCCATGCATCCCAGGGACATGGTGAGGAACAGCTTCTTCCTCCTTCCAGGAGCGCAGCACGCTTCTAGACCAAGGCGAGCAGTCTGGGGAGTGCTGCCATTGCTAAAGGAATGCATGGCCGCTGGAGATCCTGGCAGGAGCAGCTACCTGGGGCTTCTTTCTGGATTTTTATCAGTTGGTTTTTGCTAAATAACGAGCCACCCCCAAAGCTGATGGCTTAAAACAGCACATGTTATTTGTCACAATCCACTGGGCTGTATGGCTTGTTCTGGTGAGGACTACAGGCTGGTTTGGCTGGCAGGGCCCATCCTATTTATGGGATATCAACTGACGGCTTTGGGGTCCACCCAAGAGATTGCTGGAGCACTCCTCTGCATGTGTCTGGGTGGGCCAGGAGGGACCCCCTGAGGGTTGTGTCTGGCAGTGTTTCCCTGCTCTGCTTCCTGGAGGCCGTGACATGAGCAACTTTCTTCCTCTGCGCCTTTCCACCATGGTGTTTCTGCGTTGGTGCCCACTGACCACGGACTGATCCTCCCAAAACTGTAAGACAAATTAAGCCTCTCCTCCTTGGAGCTGTGGGTGTTCAGTATCATGTCCAGCAACAGGAAAGCCTCATCTGAGGCATCAGGGTTCCAAAGAGAGCGAGAGAAGTCAAGCACACCCCGGTGCCCTAGTCCTATCTGTCTGTGTTGCATCTCCTGGTGTTCACTGGCCAGTGCAAACGCTGTGCCCAAGGCCAGAACTAGTCTGAGAAGGGAATGGAGAGGAAAAAGCAGATAGAGGATGTATGTTGGGGAAAGGGTCATCCTGCAACAGCCCACCCAGGAAGGCTGAGTTGGAAGGTGTCCTGCCCTACCTTGTGCAGGTGTGTCAGCAGGGCCTGGGGGAGTGGGGGCAGGGATCCTTCTGGAAGACAAGACCAGAAACAGTTCTTCTGAGGCAGGGAAACAATGGCATTCACTGCACATAGGTTCAGACCATGCACATCACTTGTTAGCTTTGTGACTCTGGGCAGGTAGCTTGACTTCTTTGAGCCCTGGCCACACAAGTCTCCTGAGAAGGCTAACTGGCATGTGGTATGTGGCCTGGACCTCTGTGCTGGCACCGTTGTGGGGCATTGGGTGGATTCTTGTGGTGGGAGGCTGGGCGTGCCAACTCCTGGAAGACTGTGTGGTCTGCCACACCCCACAAACTTGGCCGGGCTGTCCTATCTCCCATGCTCCCAGACCCAGGGGAACCCAGCAAAGATCCCAGAAGGAAAAAAAGAAGGCTCTACTGGTTTCTTGCAGCTAAAATTTGTTCAAATATTTGTTGTTTAAATTTGAAGTGACTTTCCCTTTGCTTCATCCTCCAACGGCAGCTGCAACTGCCTGTGGACTTCTATTCCCCGCCATTTCCCAGAAATAGCTTTTGCTCCCCGTTATGGTGCCACTGGCTACTTTACAGTGTCCTTCCTTGGCCTCTCGGCATCTGACTGTGTTGCTTTGACTTTCTGGAACTTCCTTCTGCCTCATTCCACCTCTGTGAGTCTCATTCTCTACCTCACTGCTTCTTCCTTCTTCTTGGCCTGTACGTACTGGTGTTTTCCAAATCCTACCCTGTTGCTAGGCAACGTCGTTGCATGGATGATGCCTGCTTCCTGACTGCAGGAGCATCTGTGTTCTCATGATGTCCTGATGCACCCACCCAGCGCCCTCCTTCTCTGGCCCCAGCTTGCCTCTTGAACTTCAGACCAGTGGCTCTAATTCAGTATAAGCACCTCATGCTAACCGATTGCACCACTAGAGCTCTGGTTGCTTAGTTCTGTGGGTTGCAGAGCGAATTTTATCTTCCCAGTATGTCTTGGTCTGCTCACACTGCTGTAACAAAATCCCACAGACAGGGTGGCTCCAACCAAAGAGAGTTGTCTCTCACAGTTTGGCAGGCTGGCAATCCCAAGGTCAGGATGCTAGCAACCTGCATGCCCCTTGCTGGCTTGCAGCTCACAGTGGCTCTTTTCCTTCTTAGAAGGGTACTCATCCAATCCCAAGGGTCTCCCCCTTGTGATCTCATCAAAACCTCATGAGCTGAAGGCCCTCACACCATCCCTTGGGGGAGCAGGACCTCTGTACATGGGTGGGGAGGAGCACAGTTCAGTGTGTAGCTCCCTGGATCCCCTCTCCTGCTGCCTTTGCCCCCATCTCTGCTGTGCTCATCCACCTGCAGTGCCCTGACTGTCTCAGTGCCTCTGCCGTCGTCTCCACCTTGGTTGCCCCTGTACGCAGACTGCCTGCCAGAGCTCCTCATCCATAGGAAACCCGCCATGGGGTCACCCTGGTGAAGCTTTCCTTGCCCCCTGTGCAACGTCATCTGCACCCCTATTTATCACTCGCCCTGTTATGCTGTGAGCTCGTGTCCTGGGCCTGTCCCTTTTAGTGGCCTGTGAGCTCCTTGGGGGCAGGAATCATCTCATTCATTTCTCTGTACCCCAGTGCACAAGAAGGAAGGGAGGAGAGGAAGGAGGGAGGGAAGGAAAAAGAGAGGGAGGGAGAGAGGGGAAGAAGGAGAGAAGGAGGGAGGAGGGAGGGGCGATTCAGTGATGAGCCCTGGGGCAGCCCCAGCAGCTCCGCTTTGCTGCACTCACCCATTCCCGGGGCCTTGTTGGCACAGTGCCATCTGCTGCCAGTCCCCCAACTTTCCTGCGCACACTGCCACCCAGCTCTAGATCAGGGCGTCTACCCCTTCCCAACCCACAGCGCCGGAGGCCACTCCAAGATCACTTGAGCCAGCCCCCCCCCCCCCGCTAAAGCAAGCCCACCCCTTCCTCGGCCCCTTCCACCATTCTCCCTGCTCTGCGTACCTCCTTTCATGCCGTCCTGTCCTCTAGCTGTTGACACGATTTAGCCCTGTATTGTATCAGTGCATTCTGCTGTCTGGCTCGGCCATTGTTTAAGTGTGAGAATGTCCTCCTGGTAGACAGGGACTTTGGTTTTCATGTCTGCGTTTCCTCGGTCCTTGGATGCTTCGGAAATGCCACTCCACAGGTATTCATTCGCAGCTGACCTCGGGGTTCTGCTCACTTTGTACCTGTCTTCCTGTCTCTGAGCTGCCATCCTCTTTGGAAAGGCAGAGAGGCCTGGAGGTGACAGTCAGGTGGCTTGAGAACAATTTGGCCTCCACGTAGCCAGGCAGGGAGACCACAAGACAGCAGCTTCACCTCTGAGCTTCTTGTTTCCTCATCTGTGGTGAGGATTAAGTGAGCCCCTCCCTGTAACGTGTTCAGCCCAGTGCCCAGTACAGAATCTGTGTCCCATAAAGATTGCCTACAGTGATTGATGCTGGCCTCAAACTTGTGGTAGTCCTCCTGCCTCAGCCTCCCAAGTGCTGGGGCCCCAGGCATGCACCACCGTGCCGAGCCTAATTATATGGTCTTACCAATAAATCCTCCCTTCAAAGATCTGTCACAGGCTGGGCTCTGGCTGGCAGTGAACACAGAGCAAGTGTCATGGGTATGAGGTTTTGTAGAGCTGCCCTGAGACCCACCCCTTTCTTGTTAGTGGCAATGAGAGACTAAATTTCTCTGGTATGGGAAGTGGGAGGTGAAGGTGTCCTCTCTTCTCGGCCCTACCCTGTGTTCTCAGTGTGTTACCTGGTTACAAGGTGGGCTATGCTCACTCTTGACCCCCATAGCCAGCCGCTGCACCAGGAGTCTCCTTTCACATCTGTTCAGTTTAGCGCTAGGATTTGCTTTTCTCGATTTGAGTGATTCTTCATGTGTCTGTCACTTGTCTTAAGGGCTCTTCTTCTGCACCCCAGGAAGCCCCTACCGCCAGACCAGGAAAGGAGGTTAGCCACCCCTGTCCGCCTTCGGCTCCATGGCTGAGTGGCACCTGTAGCCATTTCTGTTCCTCTGATCAGAGCTAGCAGGAGCCCTGACCATTGAGGGTTGGGATAGAGGTCCCTGGCACCTGGCCCATGCAGGTCCTCTTCTGGGCCTACCCCTGTTGACTGGAAGGACCAATGGAATAGATGACTCTCACCCTTTCCTATCCAGATTCCTGTCGGATAAAAAGATGTAAAGCTATAGTGTTTCTACCAAAAGGGACTTTGGGACATCTGGCCCAGTACAGGCTTGAACTGCTGCATCAGGACCCACTGGATGGCTTCATTCCCTGGTACAGAGTCCTGGACCTCATGTCTAGAATCTCCAGTTCTAACAGCCTGGCTGGGGCCTGGCAGCTGACCTTTAAAAGCTCCAAGAGACTCATGCTCAGTTAGGTATGGAGCCATAAACCTTATTTCCTCAGCAGGGTGGGAGCTCTGGGGTCCTGAGAGGTCTTGTTCCCTGAGGTTGAAGCACCAAGGATGTGGCTCAGTCCCTCATTCTCTGCACTACAGAGTAGCCACAGCAGAGCTGGTTCTGCCCTGGACAGAGCAGGGGTGCCAGAGTGGGGACCCACAGAGGACATTGACTCAGGGCCCCCATTCTTTAAAGGCCTGTGGTTCAAATGCAAGTGTGCCTTGTGTGTCCCCAGCAGCCACCCTGGCCACTGCATTCAAGTGTTTAAGAAACAGGTATAGAATGAAACACTGATATTGTGGCCCCCTGGTCCTGTGGTCAGGACCACGCTGAAGTGGGCTGGCTAATTGGTGGTTCTGGTGCCAAGGTAGAACACCAGGGCGAGGCCTGAGTCATTAGTATGGATAACACCAGGTCCTGAATAGATAGAAGGGTTTTGTCTTCTCACAGAACATTGGGCCTTCTAGAAAGGTGGGGCTGCCCAACATGCAGCTGTGCCCCACCACACCCCAGCCTCTAACCCTACCACGTGCCTGAAACTGCAGGTGCAAAGCCCCCTCCCAGCTGGCTATGGACCCTAGACCTGCATGTATAAATATTGTGTAGCCTCCCTAGTGTAAGAATTCAAAAGAAATAAAGATGGAAGGGTATAACACAGCTAAATAGAAATCAAGAATTTAAGGATTAAACAATGAAGGGACAGCAAGCAGAAAAATGAGGAAACAGGGTAGGGGCAAAAAAACATGCACTTATATACGCAGGATGATTTAGACAGTGGTCCTGAGAACCTCCAACAGGTTTTTGAAACTAGCAGTTAATTGGTAGAATTCTCACCCTGATTGACTATATATGCTAATATCAGTGAAGCAAGCAGCCACCCTGAGGATAGCAATGTGTAAGACCCGAAATAGCATTTTATACAGGAAAAACAAACTGTGGGAGCTTTGGACACCCCAGGAGGGCCGGTGCTGAGTGGCGGGGCACCCAGCCACATGCCTTTGGCCTGTAAGGCCAGGCTGCTGCTGGTAGTATTACGGGGAGGCAGGATCTTTCTCTCTCTTTTTTTTTTTTTTTTTTTTTTCTGGTAAATGAGAGGCAAGTTGGTTGCTCTGTGAAAAAGCTCCCCAGGCATACAGACCTTAAGTAAATAAAAGCACAAAAATAGATTTTTCAAACCATGTCCTTCCAGAGCATAGTAGGATTTAGTGAGAAATTGGATTGAATTCTCCTTGACTCACCTGACTGCTGTGTGGAGGAATTCAAAGAAAAGGTCTGTGCTGCCCCGCAGCAGGACCACCCAGGGCTGACGGCTGTGAGCAGATGACCTTTGGAAAGGCCCCTGTGGTGTCAGGGCTGCGGTGTCCAGACTGTGGGCTGGCAGGAGGGGTCCTACTGAGCGAAGCCACCATCCAACCCAGAGCCTGGAGGTCAGAGACTCACTGTAGGGCTCTGCTGTGCCCTGCCGTGCGTTACAGATTGTTGTCCAGGGCACCAAGGCTGACGGGCACCCTCGGGAGCAGTTGTTTGCCTAGTGGCGACGAGGGTTTGGCCCCAGCGCATTCCCACACTGATGGCAGTCCACTTGAGTATGGAGCCTGCCATCTGCCAGGTGGCTGGCCCAGCCAGCACTGGGGTCACGTCTGACCACCGAGCCCAAAGGCGGTTTTCTGTTGTACCAAGCCACGAAGATTGAAACATCAGGACATTACTGGGTAGGAACACTTTCAGAAAGTAGGCGTTAGCCAACCCTAAACCATCCAGGGACCTAAATATAATTCGCGGGACCACATTCCATGGAGTTTGGGTTCTGGCACAGAACTTTCTCATGGACAAGAACCAGAGGCATGCTGGTACGCTGCCTCTTGGAGGACGCCAGTGGCTCTGGGCTGTCACAATTGCCTGTTTCAAAGGAAGTGTAGGGGGCCCTGCAGGATGGCTCAGTGGTCTAAAGCGCCTGCAGGTGGCTGCAGGGACCATGGTTTGATCCCTAGCACCACGTGCTGTGCCAGTCCTGAGGCTGAGCCGGCCATAGAAAGAAAGAAAGAAAGAAAGAAAGAAAGAAAGAAAGAAAGAAAGAAAGAAAGAAAGAAAGAAAGAAAGAAAGAAAGAAAGAAAGAAAATTAAAAAAAAAAAAAAAAAACAAAGGAAGTGTAAATACTCCCACCTTGTCAGTGGTGAGGACACTGAGCAAAGCTTTGGGAAGATGCTTGCAGCGGCTCTTGAGAGCCAGGCAAGGTGGCCTCAATGTGTCACTGAGCTAGATGAGTCCCTAAGTCACAAAGCCAAGAGACAGAGCTACCTAAGAGGAATGTACCTCTCTTTGTGCCAAGTCCCAACCTGAACGTGATTATTATGTACCATACGCGCACTAATGAAGAAAAGCTATATTTAAAAAAAAAAAAAAAATAGAAGGGCAAACTAAACCCAAGATAACCTTGAATGTGCAGGAACCTTCCCCTTGGCTAACAGAATCTTAACCAATAAAAGCTTCTGTTGCCAGGCTGGCACTGGGTGTACCAAGGACCAGGTATCTCCAGCTTAATAGGGGTCACAACAGTGATTGGCCAACTTTAGAGGTTATTGGATCCTTTAAAGCACTTGCTAAAGTGCATCCCCCATCCCTCAAATTTGATGCCATAGATCTCAGATGAGGTCCAAGCATCTTAGGTTTGGCCACCAAATTCCAGGAAGTAGTCACACTTTGAGAACCTGTCATCTACTGTCTACCCACCCTGAGGCTTAGAAGAGGGCAAGTTCGGGGTCTAGTGACTTTCAACACAGTGACTTTATGCTCAACACTTGCTGCTTTGCTTCAAGGAAAGCAGATTTTTTTAAAAAGGTCCTACCATGAAAAATCAAATTCTAAATTGTATTTATTAAAAGCATCCCAGGCACCAGACCGATACCCATGATTCATCTCATCCTAACAACAGCTGTATCATAAACATCCCCATTTTACAGGTAAGGAAACTGAGACCCAGAGAAATTTCCCAAGGAGGTGGTGGCAGGAATGAAATCCAGGCCATCTGACTGCAGAACCTGTGTTCTAAGCATGGCAGTGGGCTGCCTCTGTACCCACAGTATTCCTCAGAGGCCCCCTGGCTTTCAGACTCCCTGATTCAGGCCAACGTGTGGCTCAGTATCCTGAGCACCTGAGTGCCTGTGTGACGCGGCACTGGGATGTAGTGCCTCATTTAATCCTAGCAGCAACATTACCGGGAGGTGTGGGAGGTACAGCCGCTGCTTCCGCGGAATGGAGAGGGAGATCCAGAGAGGCCTGCAGCGTGCGGATGCTGCACAGCCAGTGCAGCTGGACCAGGACTCACTGCTCCCTTCTCTGCCGGTCTCCCCAGCCCATCCTTAGGCTGACGTACAGCAGCTCAGCATCCTTGGTGCCCTTTTAGATGTTTGAGTGTGATTCTGGCAGCCTACATGTTGACTAGTGAAGTGTCTGAGTCTGTAAATACAGCATGGGTGTAAATGGGGCAGGCAGAGATGGCCACTGCGATATTAAACACCATGCAGCGCCGTTCGAGGCCGGCAGTAAGGTGCAAGTGCTAAGAAAGAGTCTGTGTGCATTGTTACAGTCACAGACTCCCTGCCCAGAGGAGGTGACACCTGAGTTAGCCATGGGTGACATGGAGGATCTTGACAAGCAGAGAGGGAGGGTAAAGGGTTGGGAAGACCTGGTGTGGCCCCTGGGGCTTAGGGTCTGACCCCTGGCTCTCTTGGACACAGCCAGGTCTCCCTGTCACCCTGCACATAGCTAGGCGCATGCTTGATTTGTGATGGAAGATGTTGTGACTTTTCCCCTCCACCGTTACCTTGAAACAGCTTTCTGTCCCCTGTCTCTGATGGCTTTTCTGTCCTGGGCCTCTGCAGGCGGTGGCTGTAAGTGCCAACACCATCAGAGCAAGCTGCCAGGATATGCTGCTGGGTCGAGGAGCCTGGGTTGGATACCATGTCCTGTACTACTTCTTTGTGCCCTCTTAGAGCAGAGATGCATTTCTGTCCCCTACGAGCACCGGTACAATAGCCCCCGTCCAGCTGGAGTGGCTCTGTAAGCTCCTCGCTCCTGGGCTCTGCCAAGGCTTGCTGTCTCTGCTCTCCCAGTGATGTCGCGTTTCTCACACTGATTCCAGGACAACAGTGATTCAGGAATGGGAAGCAGTTCCTTTCTTCAGTCCCCCGACCCTCCCAGGTGGACATCCTTCTCTTGGTGAAGCCAAATGCCACATTTCTCTCTGAGCTCTGGCCACAAACTGGGTGGGGATGTTACAGGCTCTGCCAGTTATGTGTAAATAAAGCCCAGGCAGGGCCAACTTCTGCTTTCAGTATCATAGCATCCAATGTCTCTTGTCCCAGGCCGCCTAAATAGGAATCAGTTCACCCCTGCTGTGGGACTCATCGAGGTCTAGGACTGCATCGTTCCTGGATGCCAGTTCGCATAGTCCAACCAGAAAATCCCATCTTCCTTCTCTCCACAGAGAGAACACTGATGTCATTTCCTCCACGTAGTGGGATTTGGGATGCCTGAATTTTTTGTGATGTACTTAGTTGTGCAGAATCTCACCACACCTCTCAGACTCATGGTGATCTTCCTGCTTCAGCCTCCGCAGCACTGGGATTACAGGTGTGCACCACCATGCCTGGACTCTGGCTGGCTCAGCCCACCCTGGGAGTGGGGCTGGTGTAGCATGTGGTGCCAGGGATCGAACCACAGAACCAGTGCTTGCCTGAGCTTGCCTGAGCAGGTGCTTGGGTCCGCTGTGCTATCTCACCGGCCCCAGGATGTCTGAAATTATGGGTGGGGAATTGTCTGAGGGGCACCTTGTCTTGGCCAAATGAGTTGATGGTCACCGTGGCAGGTTCTGCATGGCCTGGAACCCTGATATAGTTTGAGAGC
The DNA here is from genome assembly GCA_004027025.1 of Myocastor coypus. NCBI lineage: Eukaryota > Metazoa > Chordata > Mammalia > Rodentia > Myocastoridae > Myocastor > Myocastor coypus. Next base: position 20,228 of record PVJA010000279.1, read on the forward strand.
TGAGGCCTGCCACAAGACAGTGTCTCTGGCAAAGTCCTCTTCTGTGCCTTTATGCGTGTCACATGTCCTGCATTCGGGAGACTCCTTTGAGAGGGCTTCTTTGTGGACTTTGCTTTCACCATGGTGCCGCGTGAGCACGCAGGAGATCCCTCAGGTCGCTGTACTGGGAGCAAGTGGCACACCCATCTGTGGTGGGTGGATTCCCCCACTGCTCCTGAAGTCATCCCCATCATTTCTCACTTAAAATCTCTGACAGAGAATGAAAACTTGGGGGAACTGTGTTTTCTATAATTGTCCCTGTCATAGCAGGGCCCCCTGAAGTTGACATTTCACTCTCCCAGACAGCTGACCAGCCAGCCCAATTCCTTTGCCTTGGGCTTTCCATCTTATTTTAATCCCAAAAGCCTAAAACACATGAACCACAAGAAGCAAGGTGGCTTACATCAAGTTGTTTGGCACACCTTGGAGCGGATATTTTTTTAAAACCAAAAGTCTACTCGGGTGTCCGGGAAGTAGCTGGCTTCAGGTGCCTCCAAAGAAAACTTCAATTCTGACTTCCGCTTAGCACCGGATGTGTGAACAGAACTGTGATGGGCTTGAGGACACGAGGTATCCTCGAGAGTTCATCCAAACTCTCATGCAGTTTATGATCCAGCTCTTGAAAGCCAATAACATCTCTTGCTGTTCTTTTTCCATAGATCTGAAATTTCATTAGATCTTCCAAACCATGTCTCACACTTGCCACCCCCAAAATGTAGCGTTTGGTCTAACATTAAAATGGGTAGAAACCCAGCTACATGGACCTCAGAACCACAGTGCTTCAGTGGTATGGTGCTGCCTATGACAGATGGCAGGATAGACAAATACCCAGTCAGGCGGGCAAACAGCCTCCCCCGCCACTCCGTTGTGTTCAACTGCTCCGTCCAGAGATGCCCTGTGCAGCATGGATGTGGCCTCCTCCGCTTTCTCTCTCCTCCCTCCCACATCTTCTCCTGACAGTCTTCCTAGCTGTTGGACCAGTTATCGTAGTGGGAGAGCTGGAGAGGAACGTGCAGGACTTGTTAGTCGCTCCTCCAGCGAGTCAGGGTGCTGCCTCAGAGGGTGGACTGTCTTATATGAAGAGACCTGAGAGGAGAGTTTTCCATTGATTTTCTTTCCCTTGACCCATTTAAGGTGTTCTAATAGCACTTTCATGTTCAGCCTGGAAATTCTCTTTGACCACGTCTTAGTGCATTTTCGCCTGTTATAATGGAGTCCCACAGACTGGGTGACTTACAAAGTAAAGAAATGTTTGTCTTCCAGTTCAAGAGGCTGGGAAGTCCAAGGTCAAGGGACCAGCATAGAGCAAGGGCCTCCTAGCTGTGTTGTACCGTGGTGGCAGGTGGAAGGGCAACGGCGCACATGCCGGAGGGGGTGGGGAGGGAGGATAAAGGGAGGGGAAGAGGCTGACTTGATCTTTGGTGAGGGACTTTTAACCCATCCACTGCAGTGACATCAATCCTCTGTCCTTGTGCCCCAATCATTTCTTAAAGATGTCCCTTCTCAGCACTGTTGCCTGCTGGCTAAGTTTCTAACACAGAAACTTGAGAGACCCATTCAGACCATAACCTATCATGTGAGAAAAAACCATCACTTCCTTGTCCCCAAACCCAGTGCCCTCTTCCCTAAAATGAGGCTGCTACCTGCACCTCCCACCTTCTCTCAGAGGCTCTGTGAGGAGACTGAGGTGCTGCAGGTTGGAAGGAGGACTTGCCGTCTGGGATCAGCTGCAGACTGGCCTTGTGTAGCAAGCTCTGAAACATCTGGCTGGAGATTGGGGTGAGGACATCAACAGGGCAAGGAGGCTAGGAAAGGAGTCAAGGAAAATATACCTTGGAAGCCCTAGTAATGTTGAAAACACACAGGGCAACTATAGTCCTTGAATTAGAGGAAGTGCCAAGTGAGGATTTGAATGAACCTTTAAACAGGTAGGAGAAACTGGGAAGGGAGGGAGCCTGGGGGTGGCCATTCTAAAGCGTTCGTGTGGCCTCTACGATGTACAGGGGATTAGAATTCTTTCCAGGAGCCTGGCCCTTTTCTCTCTAATTGACTCAGTGAATGATATCATCTGCATTGGTGGATGCTCAGTTAAACATGCTGGAACACAGAACCTGGGCCCTGTGGCCTACCTGACAAGGGGTACCAAGAGCTGTCCTGGATACACAGCTGATCACCAAGCCCAGATCGCTCTGAATGTAGAGAAGGTCTTGATGTAAAGGGCAGCCAAAGAGCTAGGAAACAGGAAATGTGTCCAGAGGCGGCATCCAGAAAACACCACACACTCACCCCAAATGCTGGCTCAGAGGGGGTCCTCAGTAAGGGGGAGGTGGTTGTGTTCACCAGCAGAGGAAGGGGCCCCACTTCGGGAGTTTGGCGGAATGGGGCACAGGAAGGAAGGTTCTTCACTAATGTGGAGGAACCACCTGGAATGTGCATGCTTCCTGGATTGAGGTAGCACTTACCTTCCAAGGAGCTCAGAGAGCGAATAAATAGATACAATTATTGACCTCATCATTTAGATAACAACTTGGATGTTAGGTCAATTTATTGTCGTTTACTACTTCCCCTTTGAGGAGAAGAGAAAATGAGGGCGGACAGAAGCTAAATCAACGTCTTGGGAACTTCAGCCTACTTAATGTATTGTCATTGCTTCAGTAAGTCATGGCCTCTGCCTTCTGGAAGAGCCCCATCTGGTGAGTCCAAGGCAGAGACCGTCCCTCACTGCAGCCTCTGCAAAAAGCACACGCTGCTGGCTACGGGCTGCCCCAGGAGGGCTGCCGGGGGCAAGTCCAGAGAGAAGGCCACAGATCACGAGTCCTGGCTTTACATCCTTACCGTGTGCCAGTACCTTCATAATATGTCACACGCTTCCAGAAGAAGCAGCAAAAACTCAGAGGATTATCACGCCAGCTGGCAGAGTTGAGACTTGAACTCAGGGCTGCTGACTCCAGGGTGCTACGATCAGGCAGTGCTATTTTTAAGACCCTTGCCTCACAAGTTTTTGTTCTAACCTGGGCCCCAGCCGGTCTGAGGCCTCAAGCCTGAGGAAGCATCTGAGGGCTGTTTGCTGCCCCTGGCCTCCACTCCCCTTGAATGCATGTCCCCTAAGGTCCTTTTGAGGAAGGGGGACTTGGTTGACTCATGGGTTATGCAGACTGGTGGACCAGGGCTGGGCACCTGGAGGGGACAGACACACAGTCCTTCAGGGAACCCCTGGGTCTCCCAGTGCTGCCTGGCTGTTGGGCAGGATGAGGCTGTGGGAGAAAGGCCTGGCTCCTGTTGCCTGTGCCCACGCCAACCCAGTGAGGCTGTGGGCCATGCCATTCATTGGCTTTCTGTGCCCCATTTCGGTTGCCCTTTCTGGACTTCACTGTCACTGAGGCCCACATTTTTCTCAAGGGAGTTTGACATTGTGCTGGAAACACAGGAAGTATTATCTCTGGTGTCATTTTAAGACCCCAACTTTTTTTGTCTTCTGAATTTAAGGTGATTTTTTAGAGTTGGAGGAAAAAAACAGCCCTCTGTCAGAGCAAAAGAAAAATGTTGGATAAGCCTACAAGCTTTTATTGTGGCATCACTGATTAAAATGCAACTGAAAAATTCCACTGGCAAAAGAAAAATTTAAAAACTGTAGAATGAACATATGACAATAAAGAGAGGAGAGGAAGGCTCTGAGGACCATCTGTTCTAGGTCCCAATCTGGATCCACTTGTCATCAGTCGTGTGTCCTTGAACCCAGCAATTGTTTTTCTGGATCATTCTGTCTGCCTAAGCCAACCATTGTCAGCTGCCAGCAGGTCTTTCTGATAGTTTTCCAAGGAAGTCCAGTGGCACCCTGGCCATTGTCACACGATTGTCCCCTGCCCCTCCTGCTAGAGTCTGTGAGGACAGTTGTCTCCCAGGGAGCAGAGGCTAAGGTGTCAGCAGGCTCCTGTCTGCCCTCCTGGGAGGAGCGCGGGGGTGCTGCAGTGAACACACACACACACAACCCCGTCCTTTTTCATTACAGTGTGCTTTATAAAGGAAGTTAGGAAGGAGAGCATAGTTCAAAAATGACTTTCAATGACCATGCTATATTGCTTGTGCCACCTTGATGTGCTGTGGTGACAGGTGGCTTCACAGCCCTGGAAAAGCCTTGAGGGGAAACCTAAGACCATTTGGTGGGGATTTATTGTTTTTCCATTCAGTCAAGGTTGTCTGTCTCGCCATCTTCTTTTCCCACTATGGGATTTATCATTGATTGCCGATGAGCTGTTTGGTCGCCTTCAAAGCCCAGGCTGCAGTGGGCAGCTTCTCCACCCCATGCACGGCTTGGAATTCCCACCTGCGGGTGGAAGGAGCCAATCCTTCTGCACTCTTCCTTGAGGTTTTCATCTTTCATGCTCTCCCTAGTTGTTGCTTTCTAATGTCAGCGTCTTCAGCTTTGGAAGGCACCAGGGGCAAATTCAAAAGCGCACAGCATCTAGCTTGATCTTGAATCCACAAAACCATCTGCCTTCCCATCTTGGAAGTAAGTCCCGTCCAAACAATGAATCGGAGATGTCACCCTGCCCTCTGCTGAACCATAGCCACGTTCAAAGAGTGAATACTGGATGTAACTAGAGTTTACACACGCGTGACTTTGCTTGGCAAAAGAGTTCTCCTTAGAAAGCTGTTCATCTTGAATAAAATGCTACTCCCATTCTGCCAATTTCTTTTTTAGTATCAGTGTTAGAAACAATTTCCCAGCTATACTGGGGAATGAAAGTTATTACTTCACTTTCAAAGAAACAATTCTCTTGTCCCAAGCCTCAAGTCTCTACATGGAAACTGAGCTGTGGCCCCTCCCTCCTCTGCCTTAGACTGAGGCATCCGGGGGGAGAGATGGGGTCAAAGCCACCTAGAGGCTCCAAGGAGCCTCAGCTGAGTCAGGAAGCAGGCCAGGGGTACAGGATCCGTGGACACTATGAACACGGTCCACTCCACCACCACTGCAAGTTGGAGCGGAGGTTCAGTTAGGGAAATAGAGGGCTGCTTGCTCAAACGGGGGCCCAGCCTAGAGGTGACACGTTGACAGGCAGCACTGTCCCACCAAGTGGGCTGCTCTGTGAATACTCTTCTTGAAATCTCTACCATGAGTAAGCTCTAAGTCAATAGGTAGTGGAAAGACCTCCAGGAACTTATTCTACACACACACACACACACATATACACTGCTCCACAGACAGCTTCCAGCTCTGTGTGTCCACTCCACACCTGAAGTGAGCAGCCTGCTTACCTGGTTCTACTGCACCTAAGTTCTTGGGTTAATAACAATTTTATCTTGATGCAATAATTTCCTCCAGAGTTCACAGAAGCCAATCTATTTATATTATGGCCGGCTCAGCCTGCCCTGGGGGTGGGCCTGGCACAGCATGTGGTGCCAGGGATTGAACCGAAGTCCCTGCAGTCACCTAAGTAGGTGCTTTAGACCGCTGAGCTACCTCACCGGCCCACGGAAACCTTTCTACATTGGTGTGTTTTCTCTTCTGTAGTTGGAAACATTGAGCCAGAGAAGAAGACAGCAGGGGTTGAGGAAAGGGGCCTTGGTCAGCTATGGCCTTTTCAACATTGCAACAACCAACTCTCCTAGGAAAGAAGTACTGCTTTGAAGGTGCTGTGATTTCCTTGGCATAAATGCAGTAACCACGCAGCCCCATCTACAGTTTTGCTTTCCATGGTTTCAGTTACCTGTAGTTACGCACTGTCTCAAGACATTAAATGGAAAATCTAGAAATCATTCATAAGTTTTGAATCATGGGCCATTCTGAGCAGGACATGAATGAACCCCAGAGTATCTACAGTGTCCATGCTACCCACCCATTATGCTCAAGAACCTCACAACAGGGGCTGGGGAGATAGCTCAATAGAATAAGTGTTTGCCTGGCAAGCTCAAGGGCCTGAGTTCAGTCCCCAGTTCTGCAAAAAGAAAAAAAAAAAAAAAAAATGCTCTAGCATTAAAGAAACACCATCTTGCTGCAAGCGCATGCGTGTCCTGGATCCTCATCCTGCCTGCTCTACAAACCTCCCCCACAAGATGCTAGCAAATTGCTCTACCTTTGTTCCCTTGCTGGGAAAGCAGAGATGCAGGCTTTGCAGCAGAGTTATGAGGCAGAAGTTAATGTTACCACATGGCAAACCCTGGAAGGGCGGCTATTACCTGCCGCGGTGGGCCTCGCTAGCTTGTAGTTCATTCTCTTGCTTTGCCCATCTGTACTCAGCATCCCACTGGTACATGCTCAATGGCTGGCTCTCCAAAAGCACAGCCCTCGCTGGGGGCATTTCTCCATATCTGTGGTGTGAGTGCTGCCACCGTGGCCAATCACTGAATTTCAGGGGAGAACACATGCGGTTGGTGCTCACAAGCATGTAGGAGCCTGCCATTCTGTGCACTGAATATTTTACTTAGGGGAGAGAGGGCAGGCCACCTAGCCTGGTACTGCGTGTTAGCCTTCGTCTCTCCCTGTTATCTGTCCTACATCCTTAGCCCATGTTAATTTATGCAGACAGCACACTGACCTTGGATGGGCAGCCATGGAAGTAGAGTCTTCCGGGCGCCAAGTGCTCTCCCCTTCTTCCCCCTCTGCCAGGCTCCCCAACCCTCAGACAGGAGGAGATCTGAAGGCCTACTTGCCAGGGTTGTGCGGAGCACAGGCTGGTCCTCGCTCTTTCCAGAGGAGATATGCTCTGAGCAGACAGGTACAAAGTGGAAACTGCCCTAGCAGAGAACCAAGGAAAGTCCTAGTGAGTGTGTGAGCTCGGTGGCTGCAGACCCGCCCAACCTTCCCCTGCACCGTGGCGACACAACAGGTATATACAGGTAGGGGCTTCCGTGGTGTCACTAGCAGCTCATCTCACGGATACAAGAATTGGTGCTAAAAGATTTTTAATGATGCTTGGTTTGGATAGGGGTTTATTTCTTTTTTAATTAATGTATCTCCCTCCTTCATATAGTGGCATGTTGCAGAAGGGATGTAGCACAACTCAGAATACTCTTATTGACATTTAAAAATAAGTCTCAGCCCTCAACAGCTAAATAGAAAATAGGACTTTAAATCTGAGCTAATATAAGTTACCAGTGATTTTTGTTCGCTTCTTCTGACTTCTATATTTTTCAAAAATATCTTCTATGAGTTTCGGTCAGTTTTGTTACTCGGAAAAGAAAAAAAAAAAAAATGAATATATGCTGTAAGAATAAACCTGCAACTAAAAGTGAAGCAAGATGGTGGAAGAAGGGGTGTGTTGGCTAGGCATAGTGCCATCGTGCCTGTCATCCCAGGTCCTCGGGAGGCAGAGGCAGGAAAAGCAGACATTTGAGACTTGCTTAGATAATTCCACAAGGCCCTCACTCCCAATGACGGGAGGCTAGAGATATAGCTCAGTGAACAATGCTTGCTGAGCAGGCACAGGGCACTGGGTTCAGGCTCCAGTGCCACATACACACTCACAGAGGTGGCCTGCCCCTACTGTGACACTATCCGTCACTCAGGCCCATGTCACTCAGGCCCATGGCTGGGGCAGTCTCAACCCCAGCTTCTCAACCTTGTCCCAGCTTAGTGCCCTCTCACCCCTCTACTATGGGGTTCCCTGCCTCCAGGCACCAACTAAAAATGCCCCCTCAGTGACTCCCGGGCAGGCATGTGGTGGGTGTAGGCCTTAGTCAGAAGTAGGAGTGGGAAGAGACAAGTTCTCCAGTGGGTAGAAGCAGGCCACACCCTCCAGTGACCACAAGTTAGAAATTCAGTTGAGCCTGTGTCTCCATCCTGGGCCCAGCACCCACACCTAAAGCCTGACAAGGTCTCTTCTGTGGGAGTCCGCAGCCAGGGCATCCAGGATACCCTCTCTGTCACTGTCTCTTCCAGGGAAAACTGAGGGATTCTGCTCCTCTCCATGTGGTAAAGTGTGCTCGTTCTATTTCCCTCAAAGCAGCAGGGCCACACTGAAAAAGGAACCGAGACATAGGGCTTCCATTCAGACGTGTGTTGGCTGCTTCACAAGCCTTGCCCTCCTCTTAAGGAACTTACCCCTTCCTTTCACCTGGATCCCAGTTGAGGGAGCCACACGTGTTCGGGATTTTTTCATCAGAGACCTGATTGAATCTGGAAAATGAGGACTAGCGAGAAAAGTTGTAGCACATCCTCTCTCAACCTGAGAAAGTTCAGGAAGTTGTGAGAGAGACGCCTTCATGGTGCAGGGTTTTAGCTTTTCCCCTAGCCCTGCAGGGCCATGGCTGCTCTGTTCTAGAGCCCAGGGCATTTGCTCAGGCCAGGCAGCTGAGAAGAGGCAGAAGACGCTGCTCACCAAGAAATGGTGACATAACACGAGGGTTCCCTCAGAACTAGCCTTTTTGTGGGTGACAGCTGTGTGAGATACAATTTACGTCCATTCCATTCCCCTGTTTAAAGTGTGCCATTCAGTGGTTCTTAATGCCACCTGGCCTCCAGAGCCCAAGGCAACATGAAACTGCTCTTTGTCAGCACAGATTTGCCTGTTCCGGACCCTTCACGTAAGCCAACTCTTTGTGTCTGGCTCCTTCCTCTCCGTGTAGTGTTTTCAGGGTTTGTTCATGCGGTAGCATGTGTTGGGGCTTTGTTACCTTTTATGGATGAACAACAGCATTGTGGTCTGCAGCTGTGACACATGTTGTATATTGGTGGCAGGGCTGTTGGATCGTTTCCCCTATTAGCTGTTAGGAATGATGCTTCACACGTTTTATGTGAGATCTGCAGTGGTGTCTCTTAGGTATACACCATATAACGGACCTTCTAACGCTATCCCATCCTACATGTCATTTCTTTGCTTTAAAATCCTCAGTAGCTTCCCCTTCTAAAAATCAGGTTCAAAATCCTCATCTTGATCTACACAGTTATGGCTTGCAGACCTTTCCCACCTCACCCACCCCTACCCCTACTGTTCTTCCCTTGCTGCTCTGTTCCAGTCAAGAGACCAGAGACTCCTCCAAGATATACATCCTCCTTCTTTGGCTTCAGCTTTGACATTTCCTCACCCCTCCTCATCTGAGGTCTCAGGGGACATATCCCCTTCTCATTCACTAAGTCTCAGACAAGGCTGGCCCCCCTTCCCAGTGACCACCAGTGACAACAAGTGTGATTGTGTTTTGTGTTTTTGGTTCTGCTGCTTTAGGCTTCAGGAGAGCAGAGACCTTGTTCTAGTTCCCCCAGTTTTCCCAGGTGCCTAGTGCAGGGCCTGGCACACTTGGGCACTAGGTAGACACATACCAGGTGAACAATGGATACCAATGGCAGTATCTCCCTGGATGATGAGGACACTTGGGCACCTGTGAGGCCGCGCTGCTTCTCTTTCCAGCCACAGCCCTGCTCTCTTATTCACCCGAGGGGCCACTGGCCATGGGCATAGGTTGGTCCATCTCTGGAAAGGGCCGCTCCCATTTCACATAACTAAGGGCAGCCCCAACACCACTGACCCAATCAATAGCCACGTAGTCCATTTCTGGGGTACAGTAGGAGGGATTCTTTGAGGCAGGTGCTTCAAGAGTTGGGGAAACTGCATTCCCTTTAGCAAAGATGATCACCTTTCTGTGTGTCTTGTTTGAAAAACTGTCCTTGAAGAAATTCCAAGAGGAAACTGTACACCTTCTGAGACGTAATTGCTTTTTCAAACAACACTGTTTTCATTTCCCCACAGATATGCACTTATTTGGCCATTACCCAGCACATGACGACTTCTATCTCGTAGTGTGCAGTGCCTGTAATCAGGTCGTCAAGCCACAGGTTTTCCAGTCGCACTGCGGTAAGTGGACTCCTACATTTGGCAGATGCATTGGCAGCCGCCACTCGGGGGAAGTTGCCTGCCCCCGAGAGCCCCCAGCAGGGGGCTGCAGGCACTCTTCCTGGGGCTGCTGCCTCTGCTCACAGGGTGACTTTTAGGACCTGTTGTCCTGTCACAAGTGGGAGAGAGCCTGTGACTTGTGTTGGTAGATGGGACCAGACTGAGAACCTGGCCTCTTCAAGTAACCAAGGAGAGGAGAGCAACTGCTCCTGCAGCCTGAATTTTCTCCCCTGAAACAGGGCCCAGATTTATCCAAAGGGCTCTGGAAGGAAAGGAACCCAGGCATGTGGGTCATTAAATGGTGGCCCCAGGAAACAGCATATAGCCAGAACCTCAGGTTCTACTTGTCCTTTTCCAAGAATCCCCTCTTATTTAAAACAAAACAACAGTAAAAAAAAAAAAAAAAAAAAAAAAAATCCAGGTGTCTTGGGGAATTCACCTTTCCTCTATATCTTAGCATCTTCATTATGATCAATTCCTTCAGTCCAGCAATCCCTGGACTCCGCTCAGGACAGATACTGTGGGCCTAAGAACAGATAAGTCCATGTGGTTGCTCCCCTCGGGGACAAACCAGCGGTGCCCTGACCTAGACAGGAAATCACGTAATTCCCTGGGGTGGCAGTTCCCTTATCTCTAACGGGGAATTGGGCCAGATAGTTTCCAGTGCTGTCATGCACTGCAAGTCCAGGACGGTATTTCCCAGTCCTCATTTCAGCTCATTTTGCTAAATAAAACTTGAATGTTCAGCTTCACTGTTGGAAGGCCCAAAGAACATCCAACATTGCACCTAAAAAAATGACAGCAATGCCGATGTTGAATGTGCTTTTGTGAATTTCATTCATTTCTCCTTCTTCATACTGTAATTTTAACTTGCCCTCACCTATTTGTTACACTATAATAAATAGGTGTAAAACAAAGAAATGTTTGGGATTACAGAATAGCTCATGTATATACTGTATGTGTGCATGTGTGTATTGTGTGTACATACTTCTGTCTACAGAAAATCTGCTTCTGTGTGAATACTGCAGGTCTGTTTGTGCTTGTGATGTATAGAAAGAGAATTGGGCTTTTTTGTGGGTGCTTTTGTGAGTTGGCCTGAGACCGTCTGGCCAGTTAGATGAGAAAGGACCTAGAAAGCGCTGGTGAGAGGCAGAGTCCGGCTCTGGGTCCTTGGGCTGCTTGGCTAATGTTTGGAGTTCTGGTCTCCTTGTCCCTTCCCTGAGAAGGCGACTTCTGCGGGTGCATCTGGTGCTAACATTTTCATTCCTGGCAGTATGAGTGCAAAGGAGTGAGCCGTGACCCAGGTGTGGGTTGACCTTCTCACTCGTTACTTGAAAGCAAACAGACTCTTTTCTGCCTGGGAGAAAGAAAAGGTCAAAGCTCTCCAAAGGGAGCATGTCAGAGGCCCAGGGGGCCATGCCACTAGCTGAGGTGCCAGGTGGGGAGCCCAAAGCAGAGCAGTATCAGGAAAGTATCGCTCTGCCGGTCCCTTGCTTGGGGAAGGGCCGAGGGCAGCCAGACCTGGCCCCTCTGTGTGTTCTGCAACAGAGCAGATGCTCGGTCATGGTCATGAGAACGCTGTCCTCCCCCCTACCCTTGGCCACACTGCTGTCCTAGGACCTGGCTACAGCAGGAAACAAGGGAAAAGACCCCACTCACACGTGGCTCCTGTTGTACTGTGAGCCATGCAGACCTTCCCTGGAGACCCAGTTCACTGGCAAGGTTTTGATGGAAGAACCCTGAAAGGGACCCAAGACCCCACTGCCCTGCAGAGTATGGCCCCGTGGAGAGCTGCCAGGCTGGCATGGCTGATGCAAGCCCTCCTCGTGCCCAGTGCTTCCAGTGTAAGAGCCAAGTCGCAGCTCAGCAGAGCCAGTGGCATCACGGCCACCTGCTCTGAGCAGTGGAAGCAAATTAGTTTGGGGCTGTGGGGTTACTGACCTCATCACTGGACGCCTCTCTGCACAGAGCTTCTTGCTGAGCTGGCAGTAAGCAGCACCAGGGCCATAGCCATGGTTCAGCCAATGGAGTCCGAGGTCCCACTCATCTTGCTAGTGTGTGTTCTGATAATAAGAAGCCCTTGTTAAGTGGCGCCGGGAAGGAGTTCAGAGTGGAGCTCTGAACCAGAGCAGCTCTTCCAGGAGTGTGTTCTGTGGTCGCTCTAAGAATTCCCCCTGCAGTGTTGTGAGTGTCTCAGTTCCAACAGCTGTACCAGAATACCACTGACTGTGATGCTTTGCAAAAGCACAGAACCACAGAAATGCATGGCTCACAGTTCTGGAGGCTGCAGTCTGAAGTCAGGGAGCCAGCACAGTGGGCCCTGGGGGGTCCTGTCCCCGGTCACAGGCAGCCAGCTTCCAACCGTGTCCCCGTAGGGTAGTAAGACGGCCACACAGCATCCTAGGACATCTTCTAAGGGCAGCTCTGCTCTCATGACACAGTTACCTTGCCACAGCCTCCTCTGTCACGGGGGAACTGGGGCTTCAGCCTGAATCTGGGGGTGGCACAGGTGGTGGGTCTGTACAGTATTTGGTTTCTGCCACTTCTGCATTGAACAATGAGGCTTGTGAGTCCCAACAAGCTAATGGGAATGCCGTCGTGATGCAAGCCAGGCTGCGGCAGGTGCCTCCCTGGCCTTCAGCACAGCTGCTGTCCTCTGATCCCCTCCCCATCAAGTGGGTGTCCATATTACTTCATGTTGAAACTGAAGAAGTCGAGACTTAGGAGGCGCTGTCCTTGGTTCCAAGGCCCCTAAGCTGGTGGGTGTACAGCCTGATGGATGGGGCACAGGCGGCTCTGAGACAGAGAAAGCTTAGCTGTTGTCCCTCACTGCGCCTCTGCAAGGATCCCCCATCTGTAAACATACGGGGTGATCAGACAGACAACGAATGCTTAAATTTTAAAGTCTTAGTCCACTAAAAGACACATTGCGGAGAACAATGGGCTACGTGTGTTCAAAGCGAGGAGACGGTATTTTGTGGGGAAATAACAGCAGTGGGGCTTTTATCGTAATGAATTTAATGTAGACATTCACTGTATTGTTTTGATTCTTTTTTTTTTCTTTCTTGTTTCAGAACTTTTGTTAGTTTGCTTATTTGTTTACTTTTATGGCTGGCTCAGTCCACCCTGAGGGCAGGGCTGGCGCAGAATGTGGTGCTGAGGATCGAACTGCGGTCCCTGAAGCCGCCTAAGCTTTCCTAAGCAGGCGCTTTAGACCACTGAGCCATCCTGCCGAGCCCTGTTTTGATTCTTGATCAAAACATTTGATCAAATGTTTTTTGGCAATTGCTGTGAAGAAAAAAAAAAATGACGGTGCATTCTCATCTGCCTTACTCACCCAATGGGGCACCTTGTGACTTCAGGCTCTTCCCCAAAGTCAAATGAGTGTGACAGATAAGCATGTTGAGTTGATTCTGGCACTGAGACAGCCAGGACACCGTGCGCGAGGACTCCCAGAATGGCTTGGAAAAGTGACAAGAACAATGGGAAAAGCGTGCTCGAAGCGAGGAGGGTTTGGAGGACAGTTAGCGGCTAGGCATCTTTTACTGTAATAATTGTTTTCTTTTTTTTTTTAATTTATTTTCTTGTTTCAGAGCTTTTGTTTGTTTATTTATTTATTTATTTTTATGGCCGGCTCAGCCTGCCCCGAGGGCAGGGCTGGCACAGCATGTGGTGCCAGGGATCCAGCCGCGGTCCCTACAGCCGCCCAAGCTTTCTTCCTAAGCAGGCGCTTTAGACCACTGAGCCATCCCGCCCGGCCCCGATTGTTTTCAATGTAAACATTCACTGTATTTTTTTTAATTGTATCTTTATCTGTATGGAAAATGTAGCTGTGGGGGGGTAAAAATGATCCCTCCATCCCTCTCTGCTACAAAACACTATAGAGCACCACTCAGTATCTCTTGATGGGAAGAGCTCGAGAGGGTTTGGAGTCAAGCAAAGCAGTCGCAGAGCTTCCCCACTAATGGGTCTTTCTCGACCCGATTCTCTGTCCGTCGTAGAGTTGGGACAGCAGGCCTGGTGTGAGGCCTGGCATGCGTCTTTGTGCACTGCTTCCAGCTGAAGGAGAGTCTGGCCTGTGAATATTCATGATGCCTACTCTCCCGTGCCCCCTCCACCTTCTGCCACACAGTTGTATGCAAGTGTCTTCCAGTCAGTGCCAGATAGTCCTGTCTTCCCAGCGCCCAGAAAGTGAGCTTGTCGTGGGTGTGTGTGTGGCGGCTTTTGAGATAATAGGTGTGCTGGTTGTTTAAGCTGAATTGGAAAAAATGTGTGTGTGTGTGTGTGTGTGTGTGTGTGTGTGTGTGTGTGTGTTCTGGCACTTTGGAATACACATACACAAAGGGACAGTTTGAAACTGATAAAGAAAAACTTTCTCACTCAATACGCCTGACACCAAATGTGTGGGCTTTCTGCACAAGTGTCCAGGGACAGCAAGGGGTGTCCCACAGTTTAATTCAATCTGATACTAAGAACCCAGCGTTAGCTCCGATCCCACCAGCTCATGGCTCAGTCCTGCAGCATGCTCTCCATTTCCGGTGAGTCCAGGCAGCCATACTAGCTGGCGTGCATTTCATTGGTGATTCCCAGAAACCCACAGAACATCTTCAGATTCAGTATTTGCTGTAAAGATGCAGAAAACTCAGGAAAACACTTCACAGTGTTTTGCTTTAGTGTTTGTTTGTTTTTGAGACAGGATGTCACTTTGTAGTTCAGGCTGACCTTGAGCTCAGTATGTAGCCCAGGCTAGCCTTGAACTCATGCAGATCCTCCTGCCTCAGCCTCCTGAGTGCTGCGGTTACAACAGCCCAACATGTCTCATTGGAATTATTGGCAATAATCATGTTGGAAAAGGTGTGATAAAGGAGACAGATGAGTGGACAGACACACAGGTTGTGGTCCAGAGGGTCTCAAGCACAGCAACTTCTGTCCCCAGCAAGTCGAGGCACCGCCTCCATCCAGCCAACCCTTGGACGTGGTGGTGCGTGTTCCAGCTGTGTTTCCCAGCTCTGTCACTGAGGACTTTTTCATAGGTTCCTTGATCAGGCAGGTATGGTGACAACACTGACTGTTGGTCACGAGCCCAGTCTCTAGCCCTGGGCATGTGGGACAGAGAGTGTAATTGTTGGGGAACCAGACCCTCTGAAGCTGTCTAGGGACCCAGCCACTGCTCACCTCACTGGCATGCAGGAAGACACACCAGAGACCCAAGGTCCCAGGGTCCCAGAACCCTACATTGGGCAGCTGAGGACCAAGACAAGAGAGGACAGAAAACCTCTCCCCACCCTGCTGGCAAAGAAATGACCACAGTTTTGGCAGCTCTGTGTCAGGAATGGGGACACAGAGCCTGAATACCTAGCCCTATATCACAGTGGCCCAGCAGCGGGGTGCAAAATGGAATGCAACCATGGGAAAACTATGGCTCTTGGAGTCCAGCAGACCCAGGTTAGAGTCCTGAATGACATCAGTAGCTGTGTGACCTTAGGCTAATTTCATGACCTCTCTGAGCCTTCTACGCAGCATGTATAAAATAAGGACAGTTTCCACCATGAGGAATGACTGGGAAGAGCAGGAGCAACGCCCACGTGGTTTTCTGACCCATGGCAAGGAAGCAGAGGGCAGGTGTTATTGTCAATAAAGTGTGGAGATTTTTTTTATTATTATTAAGTTAGAAGTTTCTTATGAAAAATGGGGAAACCAATTTAGCCAAGTGCTTCCTGTCTTCTTTCCCTGCCAGTCCCAGGGGACGTGCTCCAAGGTCAGCCTGCGGGCTTGCATCGCTGATTCATCTTTAGCTTCCCTCCCTCCTGAAGGTGGGGGTGAGAGTCTCCACCTGAGCAGGGTCACGTCTGCTGGGAGCCAGCCGAGCCAGCTTACAAGGGTGACTGTGTGCCCTCCATAGGCCTCAGCATGGGCTCCCTTAGAAATGCCACAAAGAAGCCACAGCACAGCCCTGGCTTCCCACGGAGCCTGTCAGGGTGTGCCACGGTGCCTTCCAGGGTCCCAGGGAGCCTCTGCTACTGTCCCCAGCCAATCTACCCTTGACACTGCCCGTGCGGGTGTCCCAGGCATGGGCAGCAGGACAGCAGCTGCTTGAAGCCCCACTGCCTGGGACGGATCTGCAGGCCCCAGGGGCCACACAGCCTGTGATCCCTCTGCTGCTGGCCCTCACATCTGCCAAAGGTCTTCAGCTGCTTGCAGACCTCTCCCCAGGGCACCTAACAGCTGGACAGATCCACAATTTCTAAAGTTCCGTAGGTGGATTGGTACAGTCGGGATGATCATAGAAAGCAGCGAACATAAACAAAAAGTGTCACCTTAGAAGTCCTGGTCTCATGAAGTCTGCATCTTTTCCCATCCCGTTTGTCCTTCCCAAGGACTGAGGCTTGATGCATTGTCTGAGTGAAGCCTCTCAAGGATCTGCCTGGACTCAGCTTGCAGCTCTATCGCTTGCTAGCTGTGTGACCTTAGGCAGGTTGCTTTGCCTCTGTGCTTTCCTTATTCGTAAAATGGGGTAAAAGTTCATCTCATTAGATCTTTGTGGTAGTTAAAGGAACCTCCTCGCATATGGAAAGTACAGTGGTATAACATGGTTTGCTTTGAAACTAAATACACTGGGCAGCGAACTTAGGACGCTCAGAGTGAAATATCATCCGAAAGGTTTCACTTGTGATTACTGTGGAGTGAGAGGGTCACCGTGTGACAATTTGTGTTAAGTCCTAACCCTGGTCCAGAAGGATGTTCTATCCATCTCTCCCATAAAGAATGGAGGCTGGCAAAGCTGCTGTGGTGGATTTCTGACTGGTGGTCAACTTCTTACAATCCAGCTGAATTAACTAGCCTAGTGCTGGGTGCAGGGGGGCCACCTGAGGGTTGTTGGTAGCAGCACGAAGGCAGAACAGGAAACAGCTGAAACGCTGTTACGGATGCTGTTTTGAGAAGCTGTGGGAGCTGTTGGAGGCCGCTAGTTCTCTTGGGCTGTTCTGCCGGCTCCGGACCTGGTCAGGCTGGCTTTCCTGGTGAACTTTGAAAAAGCTCTGGCCCTCACCTTGAGCATCGATTCCTGGCTGCAGAGGGGAGGATGGTGCACTGCTCAGCCTCCTACAGAAGCTGGTCGCATTGGCTTTCCTGACAGAAATTCGACTTTCCTCATCACTGGAGGAGCTTGGACCTCACTGTTGCCAAGGATGGCTGTGGTACTTTGGGGGAGCTCTGGTGCTTACCTTGAGCATTGCTGCCTAGCTCCAGTTCAGATCCCTCAGCCTGCTAGCACAGGTTCTGCACCCTGCTGGCATAGACTTCCTAGCTGCCACCACCGACCTCTGCACCTTTCCAACATAGATCTATAAAGTAGGGTCCAGGCCAGCAGCTGGATTCTTTAGTATTTAGTGTGTGGACAGAAATTTCCCCCATTTGTTGTATATGATTCTTGGGAGATTCCTTATAAACTAATATTATAAAATGTGTCCTGTAATATATCATTCCCCTTGCAAAAACCCTAAACCACGACAGCTGCCCAGGGTGGAAAAACAACAAAAACATTTTACTGTTCTTAGTAGCTTGTGCTTTTAACCAGTTGGAATATGGTAATTAAAGACAAAGTAATAGTAGATTCAAGTTGCAGACTAAGAATTAGACTGATCATTTATGAAGATGTACGATTAGCCTAAAAGAATGTGTCTCTCTTTCTCTTCTTTGTCTTCAAATATGATTACACAACCAACTGCTCTCGAGCAAGGTTTCTGCATGGGCCCTAGTTGCCATTTTGGGCTCCCTAGTACAGTCCTTAGTGCTAGGGCCCACCCTGCATGGTGTCTGAGGATACTGAGCAGTTTGCCTATCGGCTCCATACTGCGGATAAGTAGCAGCCCCTTCCCTGTCCCTACTGTTTTTTCCTTTCTTTTCTTTCGTCCCCTTTTTGCTTTCAATACTGACAGCTGAACCCAGGGCCTCCCACGTGCTTGCCAACATGTGCTAGGGGACGGAATCGCCTTCATTTGAGAGCCATTGCCATAAAACGTAACATGGCCCATTTGTCAGATTATGTGTCGTGCCAAGTGAGTGTTTTTCTAGAGTGAAAAGTGTGGGTGTGTACACATGCACCCTAAGCCCACCCACAGCTCCTACGCAATCCATCACAGCCTCATGGAGAAAGCCAACTATTTCCACACACACACAGAGATGGTCACTGGGATCACTTCCTCATCACATGCAGAGGCAAAGTGTAAAATAAGCCATCTCAGAGAAGCGCATAAAGGCACAGCCCCTCACGCCCCAAAATTTAAAAAGAAAAACTAAGGCTAAAGAAATGACACACTCTATAGCATTTCTGAGCCCCATTTGGCTCCTGTCCTCCAAGGGGGAGACCCACAAGCCCTAGCGCCCCTCACCCGCTAGACAGGAACAATGGGTGAATGTCACTGCCATTTTTAAAACAGTGATGTAGAACCAAAGAACCTGGATGTCACTTAGCAGACAAGAGAGGCTTCAATTCCCCCCTACTCTCAGGGAGTATCTTTTTATTCTCTTTTCTGATTATATTTCTGAGCACCCTTCAAGTAGCTGTTTTGCATGTTGATGGGGATGCAGTCAAATTTAATGAACTGTGATCTACAGCACCGGAGCTGAGCAGCGAAATGAAATGAGTGACGGCAGCTCACTGCTGGAGCAAGACTCGGGGCGTCCAGGCGCCCCTACTGGACGGGGACCAACAGCAGCCTCACCCATCGGCGGCTGCCCAGGGGAGCCTAATTAGCAAGATTCCCGGCTTCCTGCAACAGTCCTTTCTCTATCTCCAGGTGACCTCTGGCTGAGGAAATGACATATCATTTGTGCTTCTGAGCCCTGGAGAAAGTTAGTCCCCGCAGATGGATGTCAGTGCCCCTGGGCTTCCTGGGGCACCGGGTCTGTCACCAGCTAATTAGCCTGCCAGGGCTTCCTTTTTTTGAAGGTGCTGGGTGCTCTAGCTCAGGACTGGGGGTGCTTTTTGTCAATTAAGTTGACTATGTTTGTGCAGATGAAATTCTTGTCGTTATTATTGTTAGTTATCTTTATAAGACCTTTTTTTATACTAAGAAATATAAAATGACTACAGAAAATTAGTCTTCTTGAATATATTCTTTGTCAAGTCTAATGGCATTAATTAATAAAGGCCTGGCAAGAATGTGTGACTCTGTGCAGGCTTTGTGCTGTTAGGATTTTTTTTTTTTTTTTTATCTTCTGATCAGTCCATCCCAGATCCAGAATTAGTACCTGGTATTGATCTATCTTTTGGGCTCATTATGATCAGAAACAGTATCTCACTGTTTCTGCTAAACGTCATCTTTCTGTGGTTACAGTCACATGCTGCATCTTCAGGAATTCCTATAATATGTTTTAAGGAAAAAATGAATGGACTAATGGATCAACAAGTGATTAGACCTTAATCAAGCCTTGAACTGCCAGAATCTACAATGAAGTAAGACTGGTTTCATTTGCAGGCAGGGGTGATAGCGCCAGACATCAAATTCAGGACCTTCTGCAAGAGAGGTGGACAGTGCCCCTGAGCCATGCCCTAGTCCTGAGGGCTTTCTACACTTTGAATTTTTATCTCAAACTTACCGCTGCTCTAGTAGAATTGCTATTGGGTTAAAAATAGCCCTTTTTCCTAGCACTCGGGAGGCTGAGGCAGGAGGATTGGTGCGAGTTCGAGACCAGCCTGGGCTACAAAAGTGAGCTCAGGACCAGCCTCAACTGCATAGCGAGACCCTGTCTCAAAAAGACGTAAATAAATAAATAAATAAATAAATAAGAAATAATAAAAATAGCCCTTTGATTTGGTCCCAAATCTTGTTTACACTCTGTTTAAGGAAAGTAAAAAAAAAAAAAAAAAAAAAAAAAAAAGGCTGGGGAGATAGCTCGGCAGTCTGGGTGCCTGCCTGGCAAACACAATGACCCGGGTTCAATCGCCAGCACTGTATGTAGTACCTTCCCCAGAACCCTGGGTTCACCAGGCAGGCCACCAAAACGGTGTGATGGTGCACACCTGTAATCTCGGCACTGGGAGGCTGAGACAAGAAGATCACTATGAGTCTGAGCTATGTAGCAAGACCCTGTACCAAGTAAGTAAATATACACATATATACATATATACATATATACATACATACATAGAAGATTTTTTTAAATAGTAAATAAAAGTAAAAGCAATAAGATTGATACATGTATTGAACACTTACTGTGTGCAAGATACATTTCACATATCACTTAGTGCTGACATCACCCTGAGGAGCTGTGACTGTTAACTTTTTCTCATGTCCAAGAAAGACTTATAAGGGGCTGGGGAGATAGCTCCGAGGCACAAGTGCCTGCTGGGCAAGTGCAAGGTCATGAGTTTGAACCCTGGTCCCACAAAAAAAAAAAAAAAAAAGAAAGACTTAGAACATGGAACAAATTTGTTCAGCATGCCAGTAAGTGGCAGATCCAGGATTCTGGCCTGGACTCCTGAGCATGCTCCACACTATTCTGGACGATGCCTTGGATCTCAGACTCCCCACAACACCACAAGGAAACGCTGATGCAGAAAGATCACTTCCGTGGTCCAGAGCAGCAGTGGTGAAGCTCACCAACAGCCAGCTGTTGTACAGGATGCTGGAGACCTGGCAGTACTTCCGTTCTTTTCCATGCCTGTCTTATCTTCTGATCTTACCTCCTTTTTTGGCCTGGGCAAGGAACTTGAGCCCTGTGTTGAGTAAGAGAGAAAGGGAAGAATGAATTGGTAGTTGTCATTGGAGCCTTATCCACAGTATTTCCAGTAGGCCTGTGAATATCAAAGAGTAAAAAAGCAGGGAGCTTGTAGAAGAGCTGATTCAGGTGCAATGCGTGGTTCTCCTGCTCACCCCATTCTGCTGCAGGGTTTTGCTTATCTCTAACAAATAAATAGATCCATGAGACCCAAAGCTAGCAGATAATTTTCTCCCTATGCAGTGAAACTCCTATTTGTGTGTGTGTATTTCTGTGAATTGAGCAAAAACATTGCAGTTGAATTTAAAGCAAATACAATGGTTCAGCTCAAATTTACAACTAGATTAATAAGCTCTATGTAACTTCAGGATAACTGAATTCATCTTTGAGAAAAAAAAAATTTTACTTACAGTGTCATCAAAGCCCACTTAGGGCCCGGTTGGATAGCTCAGTGGTCTAAAGCGCCTGCTTAGCAAAGCTTAGAGGGCTGCAGGGACCACCATTCGATCCCCGGCACCACATGCTGTGTCAGCCCTGCCCTGAGGGTAGGCTGAGCCAGCCATAAAAAGAAATAAACAAACAAAAGTTCTGAAACAAGAAAAAATAAATAAATAAATAAATAAATAAATAAAATAAAAAATTCTTAAAAAAAAAAAAGCCCACTTATTTGACACTAAACCTCTTAGAATTCCTTCTTCAGAGTGTCATAGTTTTGATTTATTCATTTATTCAAAAAAGTTTTATTGAGTACCTGCTATGTGCGAAGTGTTGTTCTAGTGCTGCAGACGAGCCATGAACAAGGCAGAGGACATTTTTGTTAGGATATTTTAAATAACATAAATGCACAGGCAAGCCATAGGAAGAGCTGCCATAAGAGTATTATCCTGCTAGAAGCACAGCAGGGACAGAATCAGGTGGATATGTTTGAGCCATGTTTTCTGGTGGTGGACAGGACCACAGTCTGGAGTTTGAGTTTTATTCTGGGTGAGGGGAGAAGCCCCTGTAGGATGTTAAGTGAGCAAAGACAATGTGGTTGTCTTTCCAGGTGCCTGCCAGCTGCAGTGCACCCTGGGAAACCTAGGAAGAACCAGGGCATGGTGGGTGGTTATGTTGCCAATCAGTGGAGGATTCTTTTGCTCAATTCGGACAGAGATCATGAATTGGCCAAGTACCACTCTGCTAGCAGCCCCAATGCCACCAGATGCAGTTGGTCAGCCCTGCCAGGTGCTGACTTCTGTGGCTGGTCTGCATTGGCTACAGTCTTGGGAGCTAACAGATTCTAGTGTTTATTGCTCTTTCTTTCTTTCTTTCTTTCTTTCTTTCTTTCTTTCTTTCTTTCTTTTTTGTCTTTTTGAGGCAAGGTCTCACTCTGCAGTTCAGGCTAGCCTTGAGCTCACTTTGTAGCCTAAGCTGGCCTAGAACTTGCACCCGTCCTCCTGCCTCTGCCTCCCAAGGGCTGGGGTTACAGGACTGCACCACCGCACCTGACTATTATTCCTTTTGAGCCAAGCTCTGTCTGCATTATTCAGCATAGTCCTGAGTACATTTACAGGCCCTTCCTTCCCTATATTACTGAAGAAATCACAAGCATATTTACAAGACCACCAAAATGTGTTCATTTTACAGAACCTGTGCTACGGTACAGGGGTGTCAGTGAGAGGTAGCCTCCTAGAGTTATGAAGTGAGTGCTGCTTATGAAGCAGCTGCATGCCTGCAATTGATCCAGCTGCACGCTTGTGATTGGTCCAGCTGCAGGTCTAGGCTTGGTCCAGCTGCAGGCCCGGGCTTGGTCCAGCTGCAAGCCTGGGCTTGGTCCAGCTGTAGGCCTGTGATTGGTCTAGCTACAGGCCTGGGCTTGGTCCAGCTATAGGACTGTGATTGGTCCAAGTGAATATGAAAGCTCAATGAAAGATTATGGTATGACCATAGAAATAGAAAAGGATAAAGGATAAACTTGACATCTATTTTGTAAACATAACCAAAAGGATTTGCTGAGGATTGGATCAGGTTGGACAAAGAAGTCAACACTTACTTAGAGTTGGGCTGTATGGGAGCAGGCAGCAATTTGGCAGGAAGAGCAGCAGAGGATGACAGGGTGGGTGTTGAGATGAGACAGTATGTCACGGGCCATGACCAGTGCTAAAAGGGTGAGAGGAGAACAGGAAAGAAGTCGCTAGCTTGGCCACCTATTAGCTTTGATAGTACCCACTTAAAGGTGTGGGTTTTTTCCAAGTGTGTGTGACTTCATGTAAACATCACCTTCAGACCTGTTTTTTAGGCTGGCAGTACCTTAAATCTTTGGTCACATTTGTACAGAGGTCAGCTGCCACCCAACCAAACTCTAAGCTGGCACCATGTGCCCTGTGGGAGCAGTCAGCATGCAGTGGGTGACCTATCCTGAGGAGATACCTCCCTGAGTTGCAGTCTGGGGACATTCATGACTTCTGAGGTGCTCTCAGGTGTTTGGGACAAACAGGTAGTCAGACCAGCAAAGAGAAGGATTCCTCTAATGCTGAGTCCAAATGTGTGTGGCACCTTCTACTAAGCCAATATTAGCATGAATGTGGGCTATTGCAAATGCTTGTTTATCTGTCCCCTACATGCACACAGGCATGTGGGCATACATGCACATGTGTGGGCACACACACAGACAGACAGGCTCACACCAGACACACCAGGAAACCTTTCATGCTCACTATTAGTTTCCCTGACTTAGAGCACAAAATAAGTACTTGAATTTAAATCATTGGTGCATAATATCTGGGGTGTGTGTGTGTGTGTGTGTGTGTGTGTACACCAGGAATGAAAACCTTGCATTTGCCAGACAGACACTGGTGCTACTGAGCTATATTCCCAGCCTGTTGCTCAATATACTGTATTAAAAAGAGAAAACAAAATATAATCCTGGAAAATAGGAAAACGTGAGCAGAGAAGGAAAAATTGTCATCCTGGCAGTGACAAGCCAGTAGCCACATGTGAGCTGGTGCATCCATTCGGAAGATCTGGCTCCAGGAGAGGGAATGACCGTCTGTTCTGGCAGAGCTAGGCGAGCATCTTTCCTCTGTGAGCCCCGGGGACTGTGGGGATCCCTGGCCCCCGCTGATTTCTGGAGGGCTCAGGCTGTAACAGGATCTCGGCTTCTGACTCATCACTGGCAGAGCCTCGCTGTACACACGGCTCCATTCCATTCTTTAGAGCTGGACCAGCTGGGAGAACCAAGGGAACCGTCGTTGTTTTATTTAAAACAGAGTCGAGAATGTTGCCAGTGCTGACTCAAAAGGTCGCTTTGGAGTTGTCCGCATCCTCCGCGGTGAGTGCAGCAGCGTCGCCTGCATGGCATCCATTCTTACAGAGGCACATCAGTGCGCTGAGGGCAGGGTGGACACAGGTCCTGAAGAAATGGTCCAAGCCCCCTCTGCCATTAGCGTCAACGCAGAGACTCTAAAACAGTGTGGCTCGCCTAGTCATGTCTTGCTTACCCGAATCCATCCGCATGTCCGGACAGTAGCAACAACAGCAATCGCGCACCCTTGTGCTAAACTGTGCAGTGCACTCCTCCACCTGGTGTCCAAGCTGAGAAACAAGATTATTTCTGACCCTGGAGCTGAAAGCAGCTGTGGAGAATCTGCCACCCCTGAGGCACGTGCTTCTACTTGTAGCAGCAGAAAGGTTTTCCAACGTGGTTTTGCTCACGCCTTATCTTAGCCTGATACCTGCACCGGCCTGGGTGCTGCCATGCCCGAGGTCTTCACAGAAGATCTCTGGAAAGTGCCAGTGCTTCCCTCCAGAGAGGGTACGGTTCCGGCAGCAGCTTTTCCCATGCACTCCCCCCCCCGCCCCCCGGAATGGTGCTGGTAGAGGCTACAACATCTCTTCATGCATGGCTTGTGGAATCACAGATTATAGGGCCTTTCTGCGGCTCCTTCCCAGGCCTGGTGCTTCTGAAAAATGATGCAGATTGGACAAGGGGGCAGCATAGCCACACAGAAAATAAAGAGGTTCAGGGGATGTGAGTGGAATAAAAGCTTATCAACAGTTTCACTGATGAACCCCATTTCCCTTGGACTGGATTGTGTTTTCTTTGTTCTTTTCTTTCTTTGTTCCAGAGAAAGCAGTCATAGTCTTTATTTTACAACACTATAACCACATGTCTAATGTTGAGTTTTGGGGTGTGTGTGTGTGTGTGTGTGTGTGTGTGTGTGTGTTGGTTTTATTGTTGTTGTTTTGCTGTGGTTTGTTTCCAGTACTGTGGATGGAAGCCAGGGCCTTCACACTGAACTACATTCCCAGCCCTCTCTTATTTTCTATTTTAAGACAGAATCTCAGGAAGCTACCAAGTTGCTCTAGCAAACTTACAATCCTCCTGCCTCAGCTTCGCAGAGTTCTGAGAATGTGTGTGTGTGCAGCCCCCTGCCCAGAGACAGGTTAGGTTTTTGATGAGCCCTGTTATCTGTTCATTGGTATCACAGATGCTTTGCATTTCTCTCCCAGAAATTTCAAATTCTTGAGATTTTTCCAGAGGAGCATTTGCCTCAGATGAGCACAGCTTAGCCTAACTGTGGCTGTGGTTTTCTCTCCTCTCTGTAAGTGGCTGCCCCCACCCCATGTGTAGCCTTTGTTGACCAGCGTGGATCGTGATGGAAGTGGAGGGGGTGCCAGCCCTGGTGCACCCAGTGACCTGCTTTCCTGTGGCTCTGGGGTGCCCTGCTGGCAGTGGTGTCATTCCCAAGCACTTGCAAATCAGGTCTGCAGTGTGTTAGAGGAGGCAGCCCTGGACAGCGGCTCTGTTAGAGCCCCACCGCCTTCCCAAGGGGCATCTCAGATTCTCACAAGTTGTGATGCTTCCCTGTGGGTCCCTAGAGCTTGGCATTGAAGTGCCTGGGGCCTTTGCATCCTCCTTTGCCAAGGCTCTCTCAGGGTGTGATAAGGATGCAGTGTTGAGGGGGCTGAGGTGAACGGGTCCCAAAGGAGGAGCCCCAAGGGCTCAGGCCTCATAAAACCACAGGATATGTGACAACAGCCCCGCCACACCCACACCCCCAGTGCCTGGTGCTTGGGCTGAAAGCTCTGGACTCTCTGTTGGCTCCTTTTCTGCAGAGTGCAGACCAGTTGCTGTTTACTTATCTTTGCCTCCTCTCACTTCTTAGGTGATGCGAGATCTTTCTCCCAGGACTGGATATTGAACCTAAGGCCTCCTGCATGGTAGACAGTGCTGTACCTCCGAGCTACAGCCCAGCCCTGGATTTTCTTTTTAATGTTTGATTCCTTATGCAGCTGGCACTTGGATGGACTACAGCACAGTCCAGGGAGACACCACCCCGCTCCTTTCTTCATTCTCCTTGGGAGGATTTCTTGGAGCAGTGCACTCTTCTTCTGAGACCCACCTATGTGTTTCCAGTGCACTTTGTCTGCCATCATTTGGCAGAAATTCTTGTTCCTACACCAGGCGTGCTGGCACATACCTGTAATCCTAGTGCTCAAAAGGCTAAAGCAGCATCACAAATTCCAGGCCAGCTGGGGCAACCTAGTCAGACCCTGTCTCAAAAAATCCAAGAGACAAGGAGAAGTTGTTGACATTTCTGGCCTTGGCCCTGTGAAAGAGCAAGTGGAAGATGCCATACGAACTATTAACTGCAGTATTTTCTGGATCCCAGATGCTGTTAGTTGTAAGATGTCACATCAGTTGAATAGCACTTGCTCAGGTGCCAGGAGCCCTTGAAGGACAGTCTGTTCATCTAACAGCACTGGCAGACAGAAGGAGATGGGTATCATGTGGCAGAACAGGACACAGCCTGGGGCACATGCCAAGTGCAGCTTCCAGTGCCACGGGATTAGGTCATAATGAACACCCCCAATCCCTCCTTTTCTTAGGAGAGGTAGGTACTTCACCCTCCCTTTGAGTTTGAGTTGAGTTCGGAGTACAGAATAATGAAGCTATAATGGTCTAAGAGCTTCCCCGTTTCCTTCCATCCTCCTGATAAATGTCATGTAAATGAACCTGGTCCCATAGCAACCAGGCCACACAGACTGAAAATCACACCACTGCCAAGTAGCAATGTAAGCCTGTGGTTTTAGTTTTCAGATGGAAAGGATGGTGGAGAGGTGGCCTTCCTATTGTTTTAATTTTGATTTCTGGTGAACTTAGAGTGGTCACTGAATGTTAGATATTAATCACTCATTTCGTAACTTAGGATGCTTCCAATGTGACTAGAGTATCGTCAGTTTTTGTTAATGTCTCCTGTGTGATTGGAATATGTACAGAATCTCTATTGTGTGCAGGATGCCATATATTTAGTATTTTGCTCAGCGCTCTATGTCCTCTCTGTTTTTATCAGCTTATTCTGTAATTTCTGAGAAAGGAGTGTTAAATCTCCTGTGATATTTGTAAGATACCAGTCATCCTAATAACTCTGATCCCTTTCCTTTAGAATTCTAAAGCAGAGCAGTTGAGTATATAAACACTTGCCAGTGTTTCTAGCAGTGATATCTTCGTGCCGATTAATGCTACCCAACTTTCTTTGATGCAAATATGTATTTGTGTCATCTGTCTCTTCACAGTCTTTATTTTCAACTTTTCTGTGTCATTTTCTTTGCAGTGTCTGTCTTCTAAGTAGCTTATAGCTCACTTTTTAAAAAAGTCCAGTCTGATGGTGTCTTTTCATAGGTGAGTTTTACCCATTTACATTTATTGTGCTTGATTGACACGTTTGGATGTATTTCTGTCTTTTCATTTGTATTTGGGTGTGTACCTTGCTTTTTATTTACATCTTTGTTCTTGTTTCTTCCCTTTCCTTAGATTAGCGAAATTTTCCTTGCTCTTTTCCTGTTTCTCCTGCTAACTTGGTCAATAATTATTTTATTTCTAAAATTCTATGTATTTAGCAATTATTATGTTTTTTATCTTGTATGCTGGTCTGTAATTATTCTTCTAATGAAGACTGAAGTATCCAAGATCTCTGTCTTTTCAAATAACACAGAGGCCTTTGCATATTTTGTGCTTTTCAGATTAACTGGTAAT
The DNA here is from genome assembly GCA_004027025.1 of Myocastor coypus. Classification (NCBI taxonomy): domain Eukaryota; kingdom Metazoa; phylum Chordata; class Mammalia; order Rodentia; family Myocastoridae; genus Myocastor; species Myocastor coypus. The sequence continues at coordinate 47,834 of PVJA010000279.1, forward strand.
TACAGCACAGCCTTGAAATGAGGGCCCAGAATGCTGGCGTTGATTCTCAGTCTACTGATCCAGGGATTATAGACAATTTGCTTAATTTAGCCAGTTCACTGTTTTACATCCTGAGGTAATTTGGGGCATCTCTCAAGTTCAGAGTGACACATTCATTCCAAGCTCATTGAAATCTGTCTCTCGAGTCCTTAAAGTATTCTAAGGTAGGGTTGGACAGTGGAGAACTCAGAACCACGTAGTCCAGCCAGGAACAGTGATGCACACCAGTGATCCTAGTTCTCCGGAAGGCTGAGGCAGGAGCATTTCAAGTTTGAACTCAGCCCAGACAATTTAGCAACTTAGTCATACCCTGTTTCAAAATAATAGAAAATGACTGGCGATGCAGTACAAGGCCTTGAGTTACAAATCCCCTGGGGATCCTTGTAGATTCTGATTCAGGGGTCCATATTTCTTCCATCTTCCCTGAGGGTTGCTGGTGCTTTGGGTGCATGGACTTTGCTTTGAGGAGCAAGCACTTAGGAAATGAAATAGGATAACTGGGACCTCAACTGTAGGTCAAGATTCATCCATCCTTCCCAGAGGAGCAGGTCCCACAAGAAACTTTCTCTCCACAGTGGTTTGTGCTTCTGGAATCACTGCATTTCTGGAGGTCCCCTCCAGCCACCCTTGGACTGGCTGAAAGCCTCTGTCTCCATTCCAGTCCCTCTGTCTCCGTCCCACTTCCTCTGCCATCCCTCCCAAGGTCAGGTCTCAAGCTTGTCACTGTGTCATTTAGATGGAACTCCTGTGAGTCAGTGCCCTGGGGAAGAGCCAGTCTAAGGCCCTCAGGGCAGGCTTTCTGGTAATTTATGTTTGAGACAAGCTTTTAATAGAGATCCATGTGTAAATAGTAGCCAGGAAAAAGATGCTATGCTCTTAACGGAGCGTCCATTTACAGGGCTCAGCTGCTGAAGCTTAGGGGTAGTGTAAGGCTTAGGTTTAATCTTCTGTGTGTTGTAATTTACAGCACCGAGTAAAGCATTGTCTGTACAACTATTTCAGTCATTTGCCGTGATAAATAGCCATTGCTCTTGGAGGAACAGAAACCCCATCTCTGCTTTCCATTTATGAATGTTGAATTGGCTCCGGTGGGTGTCTGCTTTACATTTTGCAAGGGGAAATCCCCCCACAGTCGCATCCCCTCCCTGGCTGCAACTGTCACTTCCTGGCCACATGGTGCACCGGTCACATCTTGATCCCGGTGGCAGGGCCGCTGGCCTGTGTATTTCTGAGTGCTGCACAAAGCGCTTGTGACAACTGTGTGCAAGTCCCACTCGAGGCTATGGTTTGACGCTGAATGCCACAAGCTGCCGGGGAAAGAGCTAGCTGGTGGCAAGAAGCCACCAGTAGAGATCAGGGAAATATCGCAGAGGCGATAATCTGATGCAGGAGCAACAGAGGGCAGATGACTCCGCCGTTGGGTCCCTGTCGGTGAGGTGTCAGCGAAGGAAGCGAAGCTAATGGGGGCCCAAACCGAAGAGGGCCAGGCTATGAAACTGTAAAGATTACTCTTTAGAAACTGGAGGCGCTTAGCACCTCCTGCCAGCGCGCTATGCCTCCATTGCTTGACTCTGCCACCCGGAGGAGGCAAAGCAGACGTTCAGTTAAGACACCGTGTGGGTCCCTTAAGTCTGAGTTACCCCGTCACCCTACATCCAGTCTTGCAAGAATCCCGCTCCTCAGCCCCAGCTTTCACGTGAGGGACTAAGCTGTAACGTTGGCGCCTGTGGCTCCATCTCATGCTCATGAAATCCATGCTGTGCCCCGAATGAGGACTCCAGGGCAAGCTGAAGGAGAGATGCAAACCTGGGCACCGGCGCTATTGTCTGCTTTGCGAGCCGTGCCGTGGCCTGCGCCTCCAGTGGCCACTCGAAGCATCTCTCAGGATTCCGCGGGCAGTCGCGGCTCAAGGCTGCTGTAGCCTTCCTCGCTGAACACTGACATCCTGATGTCTGTCTGTTCAGCCGTCTGGTCACTGACTTATTTTGATTTTCCATAAGATCACAGGTGGGTGCTAGTTCTACACCTTGGGAAGTTCAAAGGCGTTTAGTGGCTGATGCCACAGAACGGATATAGACAGGGCTGGGACTAAGACGCGGGACCCTGGACTCCGCCCCACCCCTCCAGTGCGTTCTCCCTGAATAGAGGCCCCAGGGAGAATAAATTCCCAGAGGCAGAAAAAAACCAAACTGTGACCAACATGACCATTTCCATACTTGCAGTTCCTGACTCCAGCCATACATGCAATGACCGTGTCCTTCGGTCTTCTCCTGTCTCCTCACAGAGAAATCAGAGCTTTCTGGAAGAATTGTTTGAAAAACGCTCTTCATATTTTGAGTCTGAAGGAAGATTATTCAGCTGCTCATAGGCTCTGATCTGCCCTCTCATTTCCTGGCCAAAAGATTCCATCCCAACAGAAGTTACGGTCATTTTAGCAGGCACTGAAGGCGTCTGGGAGTGTTCTGCATGCCAGTAAATCCGCTTGGTGTGCTGATTAGTTACAAGGGGGCTGAGAGGACGGTGCTGGTCTGAACCACGCAGATGCATTTCATGCATGCAAACCTGCTGATGAGAATGGGGCTCAGCAGCAAGCCGGTGTCACGGTCCCTGCCACCTGAGCTTAGAGTGGCTCCTTAGTGTTCTGACTCGGATACAGCTTGATCTCAATAGCATCTCTCGCTCCCAGGCCACAGAGAAGTTTGTTACACAGGAAGTGGAGAGGGAGCCATTTGGGGAGAGGATAGTTGGTGGGTGGCTCAAAAGGCCTGGCAGTTTGGGACTCCTCTGGACCCTTAATGAAACCTCCCGCCTCTGTTTGCCCACCTGTGGGATGGGTACAGTGCTCAAACTCCAAGGTTATGATTAGAAAGGATGACTTTGAAAATGCCTTGGCCTGTAGCTGGTGCTATAAATAGGCTTTGCTGCCACGGCGAGAATAGGCATCTTCTGCTTAAACACATAATGAGGTTAGGCAGAGTACACCAGCATCCCTGGCAGCAGGAGCCTTGCAGAGCCTGGAGGTGCAAAGGAGGGGTTGGGTGTTCAGAGGAGGGAGGAGGAGGACAGAGGTGCCTGCTGTGGAGCCTGGTGAATGTTCAGCACAAACACAAGTGGTGTTTGGCCTCTGGCTTGAATTTTGAAACAAATAGGGGGACTGAAGATGAGTGTGTGACTTCTCACACTGTGTTACTGTGCTGCCACCCTGGCACCCACTGGATTCCAGAGGGATGGGGCAGAGAGGGGAACGCTGTGCAAGCCAGTGCCCACAGTGAATTGGAGAGGTGGCTATGAGGTTAGAAAAGAGCCCCAGTGTGGGAGCTGGCTGCCTGGGCCTGGCTAGGGCTCTGGCACTCCCTGTGTGGCCTTGAGCCAGTCTTTCAAGCCTTCTACATTCAGTTTCCTCATTGACAAAGTGCAGATAATAGTAATCCCTTGCTCAGAGGGCTTGGCTAGCAGGCATGGGATCACAGCCCAATGATCCCCACAGTCTGGGCGGCTGAGGCTGGAGGATTGCTCATGGGAGCCCAACCTGGACAACCTGGTGTCACAGCAAGATCTGGTCTCAAAAAAATAGATGAGAAAAGGGACAGGGAATGTAGGTCAGTGTAAAGGCCCTAAGATCAATCCCCAGGTTCACAATAAGGAGCAGAGGGCAAATCAATAGGACCACAGCATCAAGAGCAGCAGGTGTGTAGCATATGAGCGTGGTCGCGCTGGTCTGGCCTTGTGGATGCCAGGCCATGGCAGAGTAAACAGGCAGAGTGGATTGGTCCAGGGCAATTCTTCTCCAGAGCCAGAGAGGGCTACTCCCAGGGTGGAAGCACAACTTGGAAAAAAGGAGCAAGGGTCATGGCCAGTAGGAGGAGCAGCCAGCTGGCTGCAGGTGGTTCAGGGCTCAGGTTCGCCCAGGTGGACCATACCAAAACTCCTTTTTCTCTTGGAAGCTTGGAGGCAGGGGGCTGTGTAAGCAAAAGCAATTGCAAGGGTCAGCACCCCGGGCTTTGGCATCCCCTTATCTCAGCAAGCAAGTGACTCCCAGACTCATAACTCCTCCTGTCTCTCACTGCTCTGGAATCACATGAAATCATTCCCCGCTGTCTGTCTGCCCAGCGGGAAAAACTCCATCCCTGGAACCTTGCTTCCTGCCTGTGGTCCTCTCTCCCTGCCGTGGAGGGACAAGTCTGCCCTCCACTGCACCATCATCAAAAGACGCATCCCAGGCTGTCAGAGCGAGTGTCTTTCATTCCACAAAGAACAGAGGCGGAAATCATCAGCTGGCTGGTATTACCAAAGTGTGCCCTTAGAAGGGGCGTAGGTAATGGTTCCTGGTGGGAAACCTGGCTCCCCTGAGGTATACACCCAGGCTGGACAGCTCCTTTAAAACCAGAAGCAATTTGTCATCTTTTTATTCTCTTCCAGCTCTATCCCTGTCACAGGTAGATAAATGAGGTGGCATACGGGTGTCCAAATGCAGGATCGTCTAATCCCAGTGGTTTCCTGCGGAGCTGTCACTTCTGCGGTGTGGAGCGCACAGTGGGGTGGTCCCTGGCTTTGCAACTGTAATCATAAGCAGATTTTTCCATGCTTGTCCCATTTCCCTGCAGGAAATGCTTTCTCAGAATCCCCCAGCCTCCAGTGTGCCATTGATAGGTGCTAGTTCTCGTTTCCGAATCCTGAAATGAATCATACATTTGTGAGCTCAACATCTCATGCCTGTAGTGCCACAGAATGCTACTAATCAAATCACTGTCTCAGCAAAAGCCAACAAGCATGCCTGAATTAAAAATAGATGGGGGTTGGACTTTTTTTTTTTTTCTCCTAAAAAGCTGTGATTACAGAAAGTCAATGGGAAAGGCGGATACGCTTCAGTTCTCAAGTTACAAGCTTGGTGCACGGCTGGAAGGATCCCCGTAAGGTTTTCCATAGTGCCCACATGGCCTTTAAGCTTCGTGGTTATGTAGAAGCAAAAGCACCAGGTTATTACCAAGGTGGCAGATGTGAGAGACCCCCTGATCTGGTTACCAAAACACAGGTGACCCCTGACACTCCCGGCCAGACCCATGTGGGAAAGAGCTCAGCGGATCAGGGCAGGCCTCTTGCCCACAACAGCTGTGTGGCTTTGATTTTCTTCTGTGGCCAAGGGTACATCCTTCATTCCTGCAGGTTAACTAGATCTCCCCATCCACAAGAAAATCAGCTGCCCTGCTTACAATTACAGTGAGTCACTGAGTGTCACTAAGACACTGTGAGAAAGGAGGCAATGTGGAGCATCCTCTCATAGCACTGAACACAGGCCTCATACAGGTCACAGAAGCCCATGACCTTAAGGTGTCTCTGGCCAGCTCTTCATTATCTATGGCACTGAAGGTGAAATTGGACATCAGCTTTGAAAGTAGAAAACAAATGCTCCGAGCCAAGCTTTAGCCAAAGGTTTCTTACTGGAAACCTTTAAAGGGAGGTTACTGTTCCCTTTATGTCTTCCCAATTAACCAGTAGTTTTCATGAGCAGAAGCCCATGGCACTAGGAATACAGCACAAGATAACACACCAGGGTTGAGAGCTGGTTCTTCTAGCCTCCACCTTCCTCCCGTAGACTGTGTGTGTTTCTTCCTCTTCTACTCTGAGGATAGGGAAGGATGGGGTAAGCAAATGAGTCCAGGCATATCCCAAGCCAACCATTAGGAGCACACCATCCATCCTGACTAGGATGAGTTATTTCGTCTGATAGCTGGGGTAATAGCTCAGTAGCATAAGCGCCTGCCTGGCAAGCACAGGGTCCTGAGTTTGATCCCCAGTACCCCCAAAACATTGTATGCTATCTTATAGGAAAAAAGAAAGAACCTCCAACCTCCTCAGAGGTGACAAAACAATGAAATAATTTGATAAAAGACACACATGTCTGAGCCAGTCTCTAAAGCAGTCCTGCAGTTCATTCATAGTGGAATCACAATCTTGTTTTTCTTTTAAGCTTAAAAGGCTGAGCCAGCTGTGTATTAAACCCACACATGCGCTGACTTTAGAAAGGTTGCTATTTTGAGAGCATGAGAAAGGGACAATAGTCTCAGTCTGCCTCCTGCCTCTGAAAAGGGTCACATGTAAGGTATGATTCCTACTCCTTGGATTCCTAACTTGGGGTTCCTGCCATCTTGTCAAACTCTGTCCTAAAGCAAGGGTAGGGAGCACAGCACAGTGCCCAAAGAAGTCACTCCTCCTGCCCTTTATTGTCTCAGAGCTCAGTGTTGGGCAAATAGTAAGCAATCATTATCTTGTGAGTGAGTGAATGAATGAAGGAATGAATGAATGATTTAAACATGGAATCCTTTATGTGAGTGATACTCAACCTGTAGCCATGCACCAGAATTCCCTTGGACTTATTCGAACATGCCAAGATTCTGCTTCTGGGGTGAGATACAAGAATGTATACATCTGACAAGTCCCTGGGGACCGCCCATGAGAGTGAGCCCCTGCTGTGCGGTCCCCTCTCCTACTGTGTCACATGAGTCTGCCAAGAGGCTGACACCCGTAAATGTTTGACCTTGCCCCATAGAACTGAAGTAGACTTTATAAAACTTACACTAGACCAAATAGAAAAGCAATTTGAGGGACCGGCCAGATAGTTCAGTGCATCAAAGCACCTGCTTAGGCAGGTGAAGGGACCGGGTTTTGATCCTAGGCATGCTGTGCCAGCCCAGTCCCCAGGACACACTGAGATGCGGATTGAGACTGGGCCCTGTGGTGCATGCTTGTTATCCGTGCACTTGGAAGGCTGAAAACAGGAGGGTCGCTGAGCTGGATCTGTGTAGTGAGACCCTGTAGACCCTGTACTAAATACATAAGAAAAGGAAAAACAACTTGTTTTCTTTTTAATCAACAGCTGCATTCTAACCCTTGTATAATTCTGAGAGATGTAAGACCATTGTGTTTTCATTTGCTGTTGGAATCCCCACCTGCTGTCAGATGCACTTAGCCTTAAAGTCAAAGTAGGACTTTTTTGCAAACCACAGAGGAACAAAAAGGGTGCAGGTGATGAGTCTAGGACAAAACGGGGCGTGAAGCTTTGCAAAGTCCTTTCATCTGGCTGTGGGCCTGTCTGATGTCTTTAGGCCTAGGGATTCAGAAACAAGAGAGAATTTCATGGCCTGGGGTAGGGTGGCCTCTGCAAGAAAATCATTCTCCTAATGCTCAATGTCACTCTGGGTAGCAATCAAGGAGCTGGATTCCAACTCCAAGTCCCAGAGAGCTCTCCCTCCACCCATCCATCTCAGGGAAGTCCCTAATCTGTGAGGACATAGGTGACATACAGGGTAGCCCAGGAGCAAGTCAGTGGAGACCACTCTGGGGGCACCATGTTCACCGAGAGGAGACAAAGTAGGGCCCAAGAAGAGACTGTAAAGTGGTGAAGGAGACTTTCTCCTGAGGAAGAAGAGAATTTAGTAACCTACTGCTACATAACAAAGGACCCTCACACTTAGGATCTTAAAACAGTGGCTAAGTCTTGTCTCACAGTCTCCTGTGGCCCAGGAGATGCGACCATCAGAGGCCACACTTCCAGGATGTTGAATTCTGGCTGTTGGCTAGAGGCCTCAGTTCTTTGAGTCCTCTCTCTCAGTACCTAAAACTTTAAGCCATGGGGTTGCTCATGACACAGCAGTTAATTTCCCTCAGAGAGACAGACAGACAGAGAATATAAAAATGTGCTTTTTAAGACTGGGCCTAGTGGCGTGCACCTGTATTCCCAGTTCTTGGGAAGCTGTATGCAGGCAAATCACTACGAGTCCAATCTAGTAGTGAGACCCTGAACACCCTGTAGACCCATCCCTAAAGTACAGAGAATAAATTAATTAATTAATTAATTAATTAATTAATTAATTAAAGTGCCTGCTTTAAAAATAAGTAAAAATGCCGTGTGTGTGTGTGTGTGTGTGTGTGTGTGTGTGTGGTACCAGGGATTAAACTCAGGACCTTGCACTTGCCAGGCAACCACTTATTCCACTTAGCTATCTCCCTGGCCCCTTAAAAATGCCCTTTCTGACCTAAGTTTCAGAAGTGGTCATTGTCAGTTCCTCTTTAGAATGTTTAATAGAACTGAATCTTTTAAGTCTGAGGGGAAGAAAAGCAGTCTCCACATCTTTTTTTTTTTTTTTTTTTTTTTTTTTTGTGGGACCAGGGTTCAAACTCACGACCTTGCACTTGCCCAGCAGGCACTTGTGCCTCAGAGCTATCTCCCCAGCTCCCAGTCTCCACATCTTAAAGGAAATGGCATCTCACTCAGAGCAGACCTCTCTTGATAACAAGTGATAGGACCTGTAGCAGAAAGGGGATCGGAGCTATAGCCCAAATACAACCAGTGAGTGTTAGTGCACCAAGGGCAGTGGTTAGGCAGAAATAGGGGCCCTGGAAACTCTGAAGGCTGAATCCACTGCCCTATAAGAGTCACGCTGGTCCCTTTTATCCTGACATCTGGGAGGAAAACTTATTTAAAAAGAACTAAAGCCACGTATGGGTCCCCAGGTTCAGATTTAGTCCCCAAGAGGAGGAAGACAGGCTGGCTGCTTCCCCCCTGGGAATGGCAGTTGACCCTCTGGAGCTGAGGCTGCTGGGTCCACAGTGAATTTTCCCCAAGGGACTCACAGTTAGTGTCACCACCCTGGCTGTGTATGTAGGTTCTATGCCACAGTCTTCTTTTGAGGACACAGAGCCACTGATGGTCATACTGCACTGTATGTAGCCTCCCTGGGGTTCTCCAAGGAATGGGCTAATCAAACTCGTGATTTTACACAGAGAAGGAGATAGCTAATAACTCAGATGGCAAGTATTAGAATACAATGTGATGTGGATAAATTGGATCCATGTATTAAGAGCTATAAAATAAGATTCCATCAAGGCATGAATAATGGTGCCTATGGGAAAGATTCATCAAACAGCCCATTAAAAGGTATAGGAATTCTGGTCATACAGCCCCTGTTTAATTAAACTGTTGCCCCATCACACACACACACACACACACACACACACACACACGCACGTACACACGTACTACCTTACCCCCAAAACTGCTTTCTCTAGGAGAAATATGGAAGAATTTATAGGATATACCAGAAAGGCTGGCATGTGCATTTTGGTAGAACAAGATCACAGAGGAAGACTCAAGCAGCCAGTGTTCAGTGTTCAGCGCCCACTGGCGACCCTTGGCATGTGTGGTCATTGACACACGTAATCTCCAGAGAAGCCCTGTTGAGACCGTTCAGTAGATGCCAAGGGAAAAAGCAAGACAGCAAGAGTGAGGTAAGCATCTCACAGTGGAGCCCAGAGGAGTGCGGCCAAGCCCTGGAGCAGTGCCAGGCATGAGCTAGGCAGTGCAGAAGATGCGCTTGGCTGCTGCGGGACCGAGAGGACAGGTGGCTTCCCAGGGAGGAGACCCCACAGAGCCCCGAAGCACAGACAGGCTCCCTTGTCCTGCAGATCTCATGAGCACGCTCTATGGCAGGTCCACTGAGGCCCTGGGCTCAAGCAGAGCGGAGATGCCATGGGGTTCCTCGCTCCATCTCCTCTACCACCGCCACCCTGGTCACAGCTGCCATCACTTCTCACGTGCACGACTGCCGGAGCCATCCAGCTGTGCGCTATGCTTCTGCTCTCAGTCCTCTCCAATCCATTCCACACACCCCAGCGAGTCAAGATCAGATCTCTTGGCTTGCGGCTTCCCATTGCTCTTAAGCTAAAAGCAAACATCGTTGTTGTGACTACACAGTCACAGGCAGCCCAGACCGTGTCCTGTGCCAGCCTCTCTCTCACAGTCCCCATGCCAGTCTGTCTGGCCTTTGGCATTTCAGCATATTAGTATGCCTGCCTCAGGGCCTTTGGGCCTCCTTTTCCTTCTCTCTTTGTAACTTTCTTTCTCTTTTCCAAAGCTAGCTCTAGCTCATCCTTCAGAATGCATCTTAATGATGATTGCCGCCTGGAGAATTTCACTAAAATTCATCACTAGCTTAGCTGTCCCTCACATGTTGAAAATAAATATTTATGGTGGGAGTATGTGTTTAATGTCTGTCTCTCTGACTACCCCACGATTTTACGAGGGCAGGGACTCATTCTCTGTGTCCCGCAGAGCCTAGCACAGTCTCAATAAATATGTGTTGAACAGATCATGGCATTTAATTAAGAACAGCAAGAGTGGTAGGACCAGTACCATTGTGAATTCTTTACAGTTCACATGATTTCTTGAATTCATGTCCAGACCCTGCCACCTGCTGGCTGTGCTGTTTTGTTTAAAAAAAAAAAAATCACAAATTTTCTTAGACTCTGTCTCCTTACCTGTAAAGTGGGGATAGTAATAGCCACCTCATGGTTACAGCAAGAATTTGATGACATGATAATATAAAAGCATTTTTAGACCATAAAGCCAGACATAAATATACTTTGTCATTTTTCCCAGTGCCGGGTACATTGAGTCAATAAACATCTGTCACATAGATATATGGACAGACAGATGGACAGACGGATATACGTATACATGAATGGACAGAGAGATGGATGGATGGATGGATGAAGGAATGGATGGATGGATATGTGGATGGATGGATGGATGGATGGATGCATGGATGCATGGATGCATGGACATAGGAATCGATGGGTGCATAGATCAACGGAAGGATGGACAAACAGGTTAACGGGGAGCCAGCATGAGAAGAGGAAAACCTGGCATATGGCTAGCATGATGGAAGCCAAAAGAGGAGAGATTTTTCAGGTAGGAGGAAGAGGTGCCCCCTGTGTCACCTACAGTAGACTAAGCCAGGCAAAGGAGGGGGATAATGATCTCAGGTGGGTAGAAGGCAGTCATTGTGACCTCTGGGAACTTCGTCCTCAACCTGCTCATGTTGTCTGTACTTTCCATGGCATGCCTTAATAGTAACTTCATCACTTCACTGCTTTTTATCTTTTTTGGGGGGAATCAAATTGGTTCACACATGCAGCGATGTTGGCGTGATGGCTCCAGCCGCTGCCAGCAGGTGCTGACAAGTGAAGAAGTGAGCCTCGGAGGATGAGAAGTGCACTGAACACTTACCTTAAGAAGGCAGAGAGACCTGCATTCTTTGATCAATTGCTGTGGAGAATTGGCTTCAGGTTCTGGGGTAGTCTTATCTATCTCCATGTACCAGTAAGAACAGGGCTTGGGGGTGCTTGAGGGACAGGACCCAGCAGTGCACTGGGGGTCTCACATTTCTATGAGCTTTTGCTCTCCTTGATCAGAGCCCACTTCCCACCACGCCATGTGCCACCATCCATGTAGGGCCTCGCACACACAGCACACCCTCGTATGCACGCACCGCTCCCAACCTGGCTGAGCCCTCCACCCTGTGATTGACCACCCCTCCTCACATGTGGAGCTCAGGCCTCACCTCCCCAATGGGACATGATAGGACCATTCTGTTTTCAAATGGGCCTTGAAGCCGGGCATAGTGGTGCATGCCCATAACTCCAGAGGCAGGAGGATCAGTGCAAGTTTGAGACCAGCCTGAGCTACAAAAGTGAGCTCGAGGCCAGCCTGAACTGCATAATGAAACCCTATCTCAAAAAGACAAAAAATAAAAAATAAAAAAGGGTCTTGAACCAAAGTGGCTAGTCTCATCAGGGAGATAGCTCAGAGACATGAAAACCTGTCCGGCAAGTGCAAGGTTCTGAGTTCAATCCCCTATCCCAGAATGGCTGGTCTCAAGCCTCACTCCTACCATCGCATGGCTGACACACTTCAAGTTTGATGAATAAGGGGCTGGGGAGATAGCTCAGTAGAATAAGCACTTGCCTGGCAAGCACAAGGACCTGAGTTCAACCCCATCCCTGGTTCCACGAAAGAAAGAAAGAAAGAAAGAAAGAAAGAAAGAAAGAAAGAAAGAAAGAAAGAAAGAAAGAAAGAAAGAAAGAAAGAAAGAAAGAAAGAAAGAAGGAAGGAAAGAAGGAAGGAAGGAAGGAAAGAAAAGGGGCCCGGCGGGATGGCTCAGTGTCTAAAGCACCTGCTTGGGAAAGCTTGGGCAGCTTCAGGGACCACAGTTCGATCCCTGGCACCACATGCTGCGCCAGCCCTGCCGTCAGGGCGGGCTGAGCCAGCCATAAAAATAAGTGAATAAATAAACAAAGGTTCTGAAATAAGAAAAAAAAAAAATAAAGTTTTTAAAAAAAGAAAGTTTGAAGAATAAATGAAACTTCTACTGTATGTAGTAACACACATTGTAATCCCTGCATTCTAGGAGGCTGAAGCAGGAGGATTGCATGTTCAAACCTAGCCCAGCAACTTAGTGATTTAAGGAGAACCCCAAAACAAAAAATAACAACAGGGCTGGATCCAGTCTCTAGTATTGCAAATAACAGATAGATAGATAGATAGATAGATAGATAGATAGATAGACAGACAGACAAACAGATCCTCTTATCTATTTAAGCATTCACCTTCAGCCCCATCTTCCAAATTTGACTAATAACATTTGGTACTGTGTAGAAAAAAATGGTAATAGATAAGGCAGAGAAATCCATCCAATATTTCATTTCTACATAGTAAGTGGCATAGAATGTGAATTTATGGGTATCTGAGTCCTTTGATTTCTGTTGCTATGGCAAAATCCCTGAGACTAGAAACCTCGTAAAGAAAAGAGGTTCATTTGGCTCATAATTTGGGAGGTTGAAAGCTCATGATCAGTCCACCTCATCTGTTTGTGTCTAGGGCTCTCTCGGTGCATCATAGCTTAGTGGGGAGGAGGAAGGGAAGCTGCCTCGCGCAGAAGGGGCTGACCACGTGGAGCAGCCAGCGTTCTAGCTGCTTGCTCCCACTGGCACTCTCGTTCCTGAGCCAGCATTGGTCCCTGAAGAGGGTGCTGGGATCTCATTACCTGTGGTCTGAAGGTCTCTTCAGTTGTGAGGATGAAGCTTCCAACACTTCAACCTCTGGCAGGTGCACTTGAGCCATAGCCAGGCCTCAGCAAAGGAGGAGGAGGCAGAATTCAGGAAGACTTGAGTGTGCTGCAGAGAGGGTCTGAGGTGCCCCATGGCCACCTTCCTCAGGGACAGCTTGAGAGCCTGTTGATGATCTGAAGACAAAAATGACACCTTTCTTGGCCCCTCCCTGCATCTCCCAGGCTGAGGACTTGGACAGCCCTGCATTCCACCCTGTGGTCTCACCTGAAGAACGGGGTCCTTCGCACAGATGCAATTTGCTATGAAAGACTATTTAAGCCCTGGTTCACTATCAGATGTGCCTTCCAAGCCTGACAGGGTAGAGAGACCCAGGAAACCCCACCCCACCCCCAGCCCTACCTTCCTTCTGGCACACACCTCCTGGGAGAGCAACCGTGAGACCCTGCTGTAAACACAGCCTCTGTCCTCCCAGCATGACGCAAAGGGCAAACCACGAAAGCTGTGGGGCTTCCCTTACCCAGAGCCATGGGAATACAATCTCAGCCACTCCAGCCGGGATCGAGGAGAAGGTATAGGCACACTTTCCAAGAAGGTGTCAGGATAGCACTGTGGTGTTCAAGATATGCTCAGAGCCTGCTTGCCACGGTGAGGAGTTGGTAGCATCTCAGAAGCCACAGTGGAGCAGCCATGCCCCTCCAAAGCCTGGCTTCCCTCAGACAGACCTCAGGGATGCAGCCCAACCTGCCCTGCAGGAATGTCATCCCCTCCTAGCTTAGAGCCAAGGATTAGAAATGTCCAGAGAGGAGTCCTTGAAAGGGCTAGGTGCCAGGCAGGGAGGAGGAAGAGCATCAGGGAAGAACTCCCACATCCCAGGTGATTCAGGGACAGGCCAGGAGGAGCAGCACGGGGACCAGTGGCATTTGGACTTAAACATCGAGGGAAGAGCATCGCAGAGCCCAGGTGCAGAGGGCTGGGAAGCTGCATCAGGTCGTTGAGAAAGACTAAGACCATAGCTAAGAAAAAATAAAAGCTTTTGAATTATATGTGCCTTTTAGGTGGAAAGAAATTTGAATTAATTTGGCTTTGAGGATTCTAAATGCATGCATTGTAATAATTGGATATACCCCAGAGCATTGTAAAATCAAGTTGGAAATCTCTTACCAACTAGGCTGTAAGAGCAGGAACCTGTCTTGCAAGCAGATTTTAAAAACTCCTGAGCCCAGGAACGGAATCTCTGCCTGTCAAATTTGCATGAGGCTCTGCTCCTCTCTTTCCTCTCTGTCCCTCCCTACCCCCACCTTGGGTATAGACCAGGAGGGGGCCCCAAGATCCCAATTCCTTTCACAAGTATGGTCCCTAGGGGAACCAGCACGTGAACTGAGTGAGCCCTCTGCCGGATTTCTTTTATTCCCCTCTGATGCTTTTAGATCCTCTCTATGGCTATAAACTAGCTCTGAAATAAAATTTTGAAGATAACATCAGTAGCTTATTGGATCTGACAGGTACCTCAACATTTGAGGTTTTCTGTTTGTTTGTTTTTAATCATAGTTATCTGTTTTGGAACTTTTTTTCCCCTCTGCAATCAAAATAGTCCCCTACATATTTAATTTAAAGTGTTAAAAAGTGCCCATCTCCTAATACCACTTATTTGTTCCATTGTGTGGGTCCCACAGCTCTGAGCACATAATTTAGGACCCTGAATTCACTGGAGGTGTGTGGAGGTCACTAGTACATGGATGAGCTCTTTATTAAGTCAGAATTTGACAGTCTTTTGGAAATACTAGTAACAATGTTCGTGGAACTGCTTGCTAAGCTTAAGAAATAAGAAAAAAAAAAATTCAGGTTTACTTTACTTACTCCAAACCATAAGTAAATGGCCAGATTTCATCTTCCCTTCATCTGTAATTTGCATTTATTACGTTTGGTGAGTCTGGCTAGTGGTTTAGATTCCTCAGGTTTTCACTATAGCCAGCCTCCTATTATGCAATCATCTTTGATAATACCTAATGTATATGATCGCAGCCCTGGAGCGAAGCGGGATGCCAAACCCCGTTCCTGCCAGGCTTCCTGCTAGCACAGACTATGCTGCGAGATGTTCAAAAGAAGACTTTACTGGTCACTTTCAGTTACAAAAGGAGCATCAAACACTAGATCCATGGAGAACTCCCCAGTCACAAGGTCCCCCTGCCCTCGTTACCTCTGTGGTGAGAGCACTGTTGCCGGAGCCCACAGTCTTGAGAAAGCAAAGGCGGTGTCTGAGCCCTCCTTAAGCGCATGGGTTGGTGAGCGGGGGCTTTAGAGGGGCGGCTATCTGCATTGAAGACGAGTGCACAGGGGTGGGTGCCACCCAGCAGGAGCAAAGCCCAGACAGTGGGTTAGACAGCACTCACTGTCAACAGGTGAATGGTATGTAAACCACGTAGACGAGGACCACACTGGCTGCAGAAAGACAGAAAAAAATAACCACCAAGACTGTGCTGTCACAGCAGGGTAACTGGTCACAGTGAGCTGGGGCTGCAGGTGAGCCAGGCTCACAGGTGATGTGAGGTTGTGTTCCGCCACCTCGGGACGGGGATCAGGGTGTTGCTGTCTGCTGTGTCCCATGCTACACATGCATTCCATGTGGTGTTCAGTGTCTGAGCCTTCTTTCACCATAAAGAACTGTGCCTCAAATAAGTCCGCTTGGGATTCCCATCATGGGATTTGGCTTGAGGCAGGAGGACAGGGACGTAGCAAGGGGCCTCCCAGGCAGCTCAGTCAGAAATAGGAAGTCCTTATTTCACTTGTGATCCCAGCACTTGGAAGACTGAGGCAGAAAGATCTCCATGAGTTCAAGGCCAGCCTGGATAAGAAAAGGAAGGAAGGAAGGAAGGGAAGGGAA